>CALNVZ010000174.1:2385140-2397602 GCA_940671915.1 Paracentrotus lividus
CTCATGCTGCTCGATCTCCGGATCGGATCGCATGTCTTTCTGTTTGACCTTTGTTTTTCATAATGACAAGGGGTCCCTAATATATTGGTTAGGGCTCAAACAATTAGCGCTTAGAATGCGCTTAGAATGCACCCTTTTCAGGTTGATATATCAACAATTTTCAGCTCGCGCTTTGCACTCTTATTGTTTAATGAGATAAATATCTTCTTTATAAGCATAGCTCAAGAAGCGCTTAGAATGCACACTTTTCAGGTTGTTATATCAAAAATTTTCAGCTCGCGCTTCGCACTCGCATTGTTTAATGAGATAAATATCTTTTTTATAACCATATTACAAGAAGCACTTAGAATGTACACTTTTCAGGTTGCTATATCAAAAATTTTCAGCTCGCGCTTCGCGCTCGCATTTTTTAATGAGATAATATCTTCTTTGTAACATAGCGTAAAAATATTTAAATGCACTGCTTTTTAGGTTGATATATTCAAAATTTTCAGCTGCGCTTCGCGCTCGCATTATTAAATGAGATAAATATCTTCTGTATAAGCATAGCACAAGAACCGCTTAGAATGCACACTTTTAAGGTTGCTATATAAAAAATTTTCAGCTCGCGCTTCGCACTCGCCTTGTTTAATGAGATAAATATCTTTTTTGTAAACATAGCGGAAAAAAAGCTTAAAATGCAATGTTTTCAGGTTGATATGTTAAAATTTTCAGCTCGCGCTTCGCGCTTGTATTGTTTAACGAGATAAATATCTCCTTTATAACCATATCACAAGAAGCGCTCAGAATGCTTTTCAGGTTGCTATATCAAAAATTTTCAGCTCGCGCTTCGCGCTCGCATTTTGTAATGAGATAATAGCTTCTTTGTATTTTGTAACATGGCGAAAAAAATAATTAAATGCACTGTTTTCAGGTTCATAAATTCAAAATTTGCAGCTCGCGCTTCGCGCTCGTATTGTTTAACGAGATAGATATCTCCTTTATAACCATAGCACAAAAAGAACAGTAGAATGCACACTTTTCAGGTTGCAATCTTAAAATTTTTCAGCTCGCACTTCGCGCTCGCATTGTTTAATAAGATAGATATCTTCTTTTATAAACACAGCCAACGCTTAAAATGCATTGTTCTCAGGTTGATATATTAAAAAAATGTCAGCTCGCGCTTCGCGCTTGCATTATTAAACGAGATAAATATCTTCTTTATAACGATAGCAAAAAGAAACGCTAAAAATGCACTGCTTTCAGGTTGATATATCAAAAAAGTTCAGCTCGCGCTTTGCGCTCGCATTATTTAATGAGGTAAATATCTTATCTCTTTTATAACCATATAAAAAAAGCGCTTACAATGAACACTCTTAAAACTTTTCAGCTGGCGCTTCGCGCTCGCATTGTTTATTGAGATAGATATCTTCTTTGTAAACATAGCGGGAAAAAACGCTTAAAATGCACTGTTTTCAGGTTGAAAAAAAAAATCGGCTCGCGCTTCGCGCTCGCATCGTTTGATGAAATAAGCATCTTTTTTATGTTCTGGCACAAAAATGCATTGTTTTTAGTTTGACATATCAAAAGTTTTCAACACATTGGCCAAGAGATCAAGAGATTTTTTGTTTTTAAACCCTCTTAAAGTGGGAATAGTATTTCTTTTTTTATAAACAAAAAAAAAATATTAAAAAAAATTGAAAGAAGACTTCGGCATTTTCAAAAACTCAGTAAACGTAAGTTGGGGGGGGGGGGGGGGTAATTTAAAAAAAAAAATCCTAAAATAGTTGGTGAAAAATTGAGCCCCCCCCCCCAATCCTGAAAATCTTCCGAAGCCTATGATACTTATCGTTCATGATAACATATTGAAGTCTTCTTTTAATGTGAAGAGGCAAATGAAAGCTACAGATATTTTGGTCAAGATATTGAAGGATGTCCAGTCATTTTCTGGAAGAATGTGTGTATAACTCCGTCATGGTTGTCTTTGATCATTTCTGCAAAGACACTAGTGTGATAAACATGGTGTACATGTAAATCCAGTTTGGGATGAAATGAGTGGACATGGTTGACTCTGTGTTTACAGTTCAGTAGAGCTGTGAGAACCATTTTGATCTGTTCACATTCATGATAGGAAAAACGATCAATGTCTTCTTTGAAGCGTACTGCCACAATTAAGCATGCCATTATGTGCTTGTATATTCGTTATATTTGGGTCCTGTACAGGGATACCACCCATCCTGGAATAATACATGGGTTGTCTGTTTCTGTTCTCGACGAACAATCATTTCATCCTTCCACCAAAATCAGGGAGTAACAAGAAATTCCATTTACAGTCAGCTCTCTTTAGAGTGGTCTTGATCCAAGCCATGAACTTAGTAGGTTCAAGGACAAGAAGTTCCATGGAGACTTGAACGAGTGCAAGATATTGACACCAGAGTTGTTCACTAGAAGAGTCTTTGACCAATAATACTGAACTGTGCTTTCTAGCAGAAAGATAAAAGATGCCTGGTGATGTGAAGAACGACATGCTAAACCTCTTGGGCAATGGTACAAACTCATTCCTTCGGGGATATATGAAATACCCTTCAAGGTTAGAAAGACCCTTACTTATAATTTAAGTAAAGGATTCTGCCAAGTCAAAAAGATGACTGACTAATAATGCTTCTAGCCTGCTCTCTGATTTTAGTAGAGATATTCCCTGCTTGGTCATCTAGATCCTGTAGCAGCCATGATGGAGGTGTCCACAGATTGGTCAACTAGCTGCCTTCCAAACGAATCGATGACAACTTCTAAGACACAGATAAGCCATCTCGTATCTTCTCTTCTTCTTCGTGATAAGCCCACATCCTTCACTCGAACTGAAGATTATTGTAGGCTGTGTGCTGCTGTGCAGGTCAGGTGCTCATATTGCATTAAAAAGATCAGCCAGTAAACTAAATTGAGGTGAATTAGTGCTTCCATGTGCAAGTAAAAATACATGATGGCTTCTGCTATGCTGCCAGCCTCACCGCCAGATGGTGGCGAAAGGCTTCTACTGAGGGAGCATTAATGGTGTCGTGTGGAAGCACATTCCATGTTCTTACTGTGCGTGGGAAAAATGAGTGATGGTGGTAATCGGTCCGGCTAACTGGTACTTGGTATCCTTGTGAGTGTATATGCCGAGATGTTCTGTGAGTTGGGGTGATGTAGGTGCTTGTGTCAAGTTGACAGTTGTGGCCATCTATAGAAAGGACCTACGTCGCAGGAGCTCTCGCTCTGTTCAAGTGAAAGGCCACTAAGTTGTTTCACGCATATCGCTCAACACTGGAGGTGTTATGGTATAGCGTCTGCAGACACAAATATTGTGCTGCGCGTCTTTGACCAATTTCCACTTGTAGATTGTTTCTGGCAGTATACTCGGGTCCGAAGGACAGGAACAGCATATTCGACAAGTGGGGTACCAGAGCAAAGTAAGCTAAGGTCTTAAGTTGGGGGGGCTGACTTGAAGATTCCTCCTGAGAAGGCAAGGATCTTGTTCGCCTTGGAGCCAGACATCATCTACATGTACATTCCACCTTAGATCACGAAAGTAAGTCAGTGACACCTAGGTATCTTGGCAGAAGTACAATATCTTGAGGATCTACATGTAGAGTATACTGATGCGTCCACTGTATGCTGTGCGCTTGTAACCCTCAGGACTTGACATTTATTCGGCATTGAATTCCATAGCCATTTATTCCCCAGTCAGCGATCTTATTTAGGTCCGTCTGCAGAGATGTGCATCGTTAATGTTGTTGAGCAGTCAGGTAAAATAAGGTGTCATCTGCAAAAGTCGACTTGGGAAGTAAGGTCATCGGGTAAAATCATTAATGAAAAATAGAAATAAACAGGGTCCCAAGACAGACTTGTGGCACCTGATTTGACACGAGATGCTGTGTTAAGAAGAAGATCATTCCAAGACGACTGTTTGAGTCCGATTTGACAGGAAGTCTGTTTAGTCCATCTGATGGGTAGACCTCGGAATACCATAGAAGTTAAGTTTTTTGACGAGAACGTTTGTGCCCAACCTTGTCAAATGTCAAGTTGTCCATCATTTCAGGATGAGTGGTATCCGATGTACAGGACCTAAGATAGTGGTATAAGGCACAATAATGGCATGCATAATATAATTACTGTGGCAGTTCTCATCAAAGAAGAGACGTTGTTTCTCCTATCAGAATGTGAAAGATCAACATGTCTCACAGCTGTAATGACTAGTAAATAATGTCAACCACGTCCATGCAATTTATCATACAATAAACCTTGTTTGCCACCGGGCGTCTTAGGGCATTAACGATCATAGACAAACTTGAAGAAGTTGTAGGCACTTTCTCTCCATCCTTTCAGGAGATGGAGATAAACCCACTAGACATCCTTCAAGATCTTGACCAAATATTTGTGGCTCTCATTTACCCTAAACGTTACAATTCATTAGTTGCCGAGTTAATTAATTAGTTTCCAGGAGGATATGTTCTCCTCGCCTGGTTTGAGAATGCTTTCCTGGAGGAAGGCATTGCTGGAGCCTTGGTTAAGGACACTGGACCTCGCTCATAGACACATGTCAAGCAACATAATAACTGGCTTTGCTAAAATGGTTAAGTAATTGAAAGTCGTTGAAATACATTTTCATGACATCTTCTTGAATTGCGATATTCCAAATCGTCATCAGATCAGGACAGTGTGTATTTGAAGTCATATATGAAACATAAGTCATTATATAGAATTCATGTTGCTATGGATAACTATTGGCCATCTTGAAATTAAGTATGATCAGCTTCGAATTTACACTTACTGTGATGTGTTATAACATCATGGCGATAACACGATTGTTATTCGTTTATATCAAAATTTGTACAAGTGTACGCTTAGTGATTTGAAATCTTATTTTATTTATGAATTAAAAAAATGACATAATATAGTGCCTGTACCTTTGACCAAAAAGCGGCCAAAGTGCCAGAAATTTTGAGTGGGGAAAACAAGAAGTTTTAACGGGATGAGCATCTACAAACATAACTCAAATACAAGAATTGTATAGACTAAATGGTAGATTACTTGCATCCACTTGGCGGTTGTTACCATTTTGACCCACACGACCATTTACATATAGATAAACCATGATATGAGATGAGTCATGCGGGCAAAATGGTAAATTATTTGTATCCACTTTGGCGTTGGTTACCATTTTGACCCACACTGACCATGCTGCACATAGGAATGGTCAGTGCAGATAAAAGTGGTAAGAACCGCAACAGTGGACATTACAATGATTAATCACAGTAAATACCCACAATTTTCAGGCTGTGTCATATTTGTGCATGCATTGGTTTGTGAAAGCAATATAAACATATTTTTTTTGTTCTTTAATAGTTATTAGGTCAGCATGCTAAGTAGTGAGTGGAGAATGTGCACATATTGTGTGCGGGGTAAATCTGTTTCTGATGACCGGGATGATTAAAAAAATGTCTGTTATATTAATTTGCTTAGAGACACAGTCTATATTATTTTAGCACTGTATTTATTGTAAATCGTTTTTTATTTTCATTTGGGCTATGGTCAACCTTCGGCTCAATAAGTGACCAGTAAGTGGACAAGAATCTTATGGGTAGGTTGAATAAGAATCCTCTATTTTTGAAATCAGCATCAATTGTTGCCACTTCTCCACATAGCAACTCTAGTGAAATGAGTTAAACGAAAGGATAATACATCTACTTATTAGCACGTGTATACACTAATACACGTAACATAGGCCTGATAGTAAAATCTCGCAAAATGGCAAAATGGTCACTTTCGGTCAAACTGGCTTAAGTGACCAGGGCTGTCCAAAATTTTAGGAAAATGGTATGGGGATATTTTTAAGACCCAAGGAGTTTTTTAAATGGTTTGGGGTGGGAAGACCCAACTTGGTTTTGACTCTGATGGTCATTTTGGTCTAATTTGGCCCAAAAATGTATAAAATACATTTTTGGGCCGAAATTGACCAAAAGAAAAAATGCAAAGAAAAAAAAGAACAGCAAAAAAAGAAAACCCCTTTAAATGACCCACGCAGCAATAGAAACTAACTTTTCTAGGAATCCAGCGACATTTTACATCAGAGTTAGTTTAAAAATCCCATTTATCGGACACAAAATTACCCCATAAGAAAAAATACCTTTGACCACAAGTGACCAAATGGTCATTTTTGGAACAAAATGGCCAAAATGGCGAAGTTGTCACGGGTACGGTCAGTAAGAGTGACATTTTTGGAATCAGCGCAAAATTTTACTCTAGATAGGACCTTCAAACCTTCCCCAGCAAAAATGCTGATTAACGGCCCTTGGCTCCTAGGGTAACAGTGGCGGATCCAGGCGGGGCGAAGGTGACGCGCGCCCCCTCTATAATGTGAAAACATCCCATTGACTATACGTGTTAAAATTTACCATTTTTCGGTTGCGTCCCCTATATTACCAATTTTTTTGCATGCGCCCCCCATATTTCTAAATCCTGTATCCGCCTCTGATTGAGGGTACGTGTTGGTGTGTGTCTTTGTGCGTCCACATAAGTAATAAATTATCAATTTGTTTTAATTCTTCACCCATCCACATGGCGCAAGTGAGATCATACCGTCTTCTGAAGATTGTCTCTTATTCAGTCATGCGTGCAAAGATCCAAATGAAAATTATACCAACATATGCTAGAAGGATGACTCTACCAAGACATATCATAAAACCCATGATTAAATATTAATACTTCACGCAAGACAGTTTCAAAAAGGTGGGACATTTTTATTGACTCACTCTTTAGAATCGAACGAGCTTGATAAATTGCACAGTTATTGTTCATAAGTCATGCCAACATACCTTAAGGCATATTTATATCCACTGTTGTGTTGTTTTAACCAATAACGCACTTAAACACACCTCTCATCTCCTCATATCAGGTATATTCAATGGATAGCTTGAAACAAGCGCGGCGATTTCATGTCACGACTGGGGGGGGGGGGATGGAAACACCCGAAAGTGAAAAATAATACACTCAAAATTCGCATACTTCGCACATTATGCAGAAACTAATGAAAATGTTTGCGAGCGCGAAGCGCGGGCCGAAAATTTTGCCTTATAATAACATTTAGAATTGTATTTGACATACATTTTACCTCTTTATTAGCTTCACAAGCTAATCAGTACATAAAAAAGCATAAAAATCGAGGGGGGGGGGGACGATCCCCCCAGATAAAATCGAAGGGGGGGGGCACGTCCCCCCCCGTCCCCCGGGATCGCCGCCAATGGCTTGAAATATATTATATTTAGTTTTTCATCAAGTTTCGACATTTTTTTTAATAAGTGTCCACGAACTCGAACTAATGAACTACAATATAAACACATATATATTGACTTTGCTCTGACTTACAAGCAAAGTGGGGAATCCCCGTAAACCTTTGTCCTAACGCTTTTGTGAATAATAAATGTATGACGTCACATCAACCGCAATGGCGGAGGTACAGATACAATGGCCGCGCCTTTTGCGCACTGCAATGGTACTCTACATAATCATAGCTTCCCTTCATGGTAAGTGTGATCTTTATATATGTGTACTATCTATGTACTTACATAATAAGACATCTCGGATAGGCGTATTGTTTATAAGCATGTCTAAATTATAACAAACCCGATAACCATAATTAGCCTACCAAGTACCAACCTTTGTACTCGTAGTCATACATCGACAGCGTATCGATTGGACTAAATGGATTCGGTAATGTGGTTAATCAAGGACGTACGACCATGGATTAATCCAGTAGAAACGCTAGTACAAAATGAAAACTTTTTTATTGTGGTGATGCCAATAATATGATAAAATACTCTGCTATGGCTATAAAAATATATTGGGCACCTGAATAATGAGTTGATTTTGACCCATGTCGTAGAGTTTTTATTATTGTTATTATTTTTTTTTGTACATTTCAATATTAAATGTGCTATATTACGATGCACGATCAGTATACCCAGTTATTTGGTGTCCGGACAGGTCGGGTGTCCGGACAGTCTATTTTTATTGGCCATTTGAATAGGTTTACAAACAATGTTTTTGTAGGCCGTTTTTAGCACAAAATGGTAGAAAATATTGTGGAGAACAAATATTGATAATGATAAGCATTATTTAACTTATATTTTGACTAAATCTGAGGGCAAAATAAATTGCTTCAATTTTTTTAAGTGTCCGGACACCCAACCCCCATCCTATCCCTTGGTAATATCGTGTCCCTCCTTAACCCGACTTCCAGGTGGAAATCAGTGAGATGTAGGCCCTATTTTATTTACATTCCATGTTACCACCTATACAACTTGACCTATGATATGAAAGTATGAAATGCGCTGTACAGTAAATGAATAATGAATTTGAAATGTATGTACTCGTAGATACTCTAATGCATATATCTGTAGCCATTACATCATCATGGTTCCCCTTTAACAGACCAGTTAAAGCCCCTTCCTCGTTTCGCGATCGCATTATGATACAAATGCCCCATTTTATGTCACCATTATTGAGAAAATTTGAATCAAGATCATGTTAGCTAGAGATCATTTGAAGCTGTGTGCCAATTTTCTTGACATAACTCACAGTAGAATAAAAAATAATCATCAATGAAATTGACCGAATGTCACATTTGTCAGTATTTGATTTCCTCCTCCATTGACTTTATGTACAGAGGTTTAACAAAGGTTTAACAAAAGTGATATTTGGCATATTTAATTGTCAGTTTTTGTCCATTTGACTGTGAATTATTTCATGAAACTTTGCACATAGCTTCCACTGGTCTCTAACTAACATGATCTTAATTCAAATTACGTATTTGAAAAGTCACTGAACAATGACGAAGCCCCAAACTAAGGCTCGGCTCATTTTGGCGCCCCTCTAAGTTTAAGGTCGATTAGGTGCCCCCTAAATCTAAGGTCGATCCGGCCCCCACTTATGTTGCAGGTCAATTTGGCACCCCTATGTTTAAGCTCAATTTGGCCCCCCTTAGTTTAAGGTCGAGTCGGCGCCCCCCTAAATTCAAGGTCAATTTGGCGCCCCCACCTAAGTTTCGGGTCAGTTTGGCGCCCCTACGTTTTAGCTCAATTTGGCGCCCCGTAGTTTAATGTCGATTTGGCGCCACCCTAAATTTAAAGTCGATTTGGCGCCCCTAAGTTTAAGTTCAATTTGGCGCCCTTTAGTTCACTGTCGATTTGGCGCCCCTAACTTTTTTTAAGGGCGCCGCCTCCCCCCCCTTTCGCTTTCCTCTCTCTTCTCTCTATCTCTTTCTTTTTTCTTTTTTTTTCTTCCATCTCTTTTCCCCCTTTTTTTTCCTTTTTTTTCTCCTTTTTCTTTTTTTCTTTCCTTTCCCTTTTCCTCCTCTTTTCGTCCGCCTGCGGGCCCCCAGGGGGCCGGGCCGCGTAAAGCCCCCCCCAGAATACGTGCATGTGTACTAAGGCACATAGACTTTGTGTAGCTTCGGGTGTTCTATTAACTTTGGCCACCACTGTATATCGTTCATTTGAAGAATACTTAATTACAGTATTCATATGTCGATTTTTACAACGAACACTGGTATTATGGGGGTAATAACGTAAGCGCTTTGTTCAAAATTGGTAAAGCGCTTGATAACATGGTGTATGAGAAACCGGCAAACTTGTTTCACGAAAAGTGAAGTAAATCGTGGTGAACCTTATGCTGAGCAAAATACTTTCCACAATTAGTTGGGTGAAATATGGAACACTTTCACAGTAACAAAAGTTAATTTTTACTCCCATAACTTAAATGTAGAAAATTGTGTTTGTTTGGTTAATATATACTATAAACTGAAATATAAAGCACATGGGATAATTGAGAAATATAAAGTGCGTCCCAGAAAAAAAGTAAACCCAACTTTGAGAGCCTCGTGTCAAAATTTTATAGCTTGTGTAAATTGATATTTATTTCATGATAAAGAGTAACTCCCTATCTATTCAATGATACCAAACTTATACCTGTGTTGTGATGGATGGCTGAGCACTTTGGCTTTAAAAACAAAACGTCAAAATTCAAATGTTCCAAGATTGATAAGAAGCGGTCCTTGCATTTCAATAGACCAAGAAATCCATTGTACCTTATGAATGGACTTAGGAAGGCTGACCGCACACAAAGAATGAATGATCAGAAAAGCCGGGATTGCTTCTCATAAAACTTTGAACAATTTGTTTTTGACTAAAATCCTTAAAATTCGAGATATCTGGTCATCCTTGACAGTACAGGTATGATTTTGATATTACTGGATAGAATATGAGTTACTCTTTGATACGATATAAAAGAATAATTGAAGAGTTTAGTGGAAGAAGTACTTAAGTCACATAATACTAGTTCTGAGATACAAGGGTTTGAATATTTCAAACTATCCTGCACATCACAAATGTTTGAATTTCAGATTCAAACTTTGTGGAGTTGATTTTTAAGGGAGAAGCATACGTGGCAAATTTCAGCAATTTTATGCTTATCGATCTCCGATAATCAATAAGCCGGAAGTTGGACTTAGGTACTTCTTCCACTAAAACTATGGACTTAGGTACTTCTTCCACTAAAACCGTGGACTTAAGTACTTCTTCCACTAAAAATCATTAATTTTTTATGAAATGGGGGTTTCCTGTTTGGGGCAATTAATTTTGTTTTTTGTCTTTTTTAACAAAACTAAACAATCCTTTTGATTTCATATGGTTTGTGAGTAACATTTCTGAATGTATGTACCCTTTATAACGGGGGGGGGGGGGGGGGCGTTCAATACCATTAAAAAATGGGGGCTCCTTTTAATAACAAAATAAATCCTGCGCGGACCCCCTGCATCTGCGCCTGTCAGACATAATTTATAAGAGCGGGCCATTTGCCCTTTTGTAGCACTATACTGAAACCTATTGGAATATACATGTGGGGTGGCAGTGGTATACCCATTCTAGGGCACTTTTCAATTTTTTGTGCTTAACGGGCAGCCCCCTTTCCCCTGGATCTGTGACTGTCTGAAACCAATACACAAAAAATCCTAATGAGTTAAAGAAGAAAATTTAAATGAACATTTCATGGGGGATGGAAAAAATGCCTACCCTACCATTTTTTTGGGGGGGGGGGGTTGAAAACTGATCCATAGCTCCTCCCCCACCTTGTTTCAGATTTTAAACGTCCATTTTTTGTGTTCATAATAAACGTAAATTCCTACCCTACTCAGAAACACTCTGCCTATGGGGTTGCTCTTACCAAAACATTTTTTTTTACCGCCCCCACCAAGCATGCCCTCACGTTGCTGTCAGCCAGATTTTAGTAAAACATCTTCTGGGGTCTCCCAATACATAAACATTGGCAGAGCTGCCCCATCCCTCTTCCTTTAACAAAATCTTTGACCCAAGCTTGGGTGGACTTAGGTACTTCTTCCACTAAAACTTTGGACTTAAGTACTTCTTCCACTAAAAATATGGACTTAGGTACTTCTTCCACTAAAAATCATCATGTTTTGAAAATGGGGGTTTCCTGTTTGGGGCACTTAGGATTTGAATTTTTCAAAACTGACTCTTGCACCAGTTTTCTGATGGTGTATACATAGATATTATCAAATAACCTCATTTTTGAAAAAATGTGACTTAAGTACTTCTGCCACTAGACTCTTCAATTACACTTAAGTAATACAATTTTAATACGAGGCTCTCAAATTTGGGTTTACTTTTAACTGGGAAGTACTGTATAGGGGTATTAACAGAAGAGAAAGGGCAAACGATCAATGACAGTGAGAGAGAAAGAGAGAGAGATAGAGAGAGGGGGAAAAATGTGAAAATGTAGTGGAAATTACAAGATAATAGAGGGGAAAATAATATACCATCACTCATAAAGGTTAGATATTTCGTTTTTGGTCCAGCACAATACTGTACCCCGGCTTTAATTTCTTGAGAGTGTTTGTCAAAGTTTCTCTTTTCGGAACCCAGGCTACATTTCCCGAAGATTTAAGAGAAAAGGTTTGTCAACCTCCACAATGCCACTTTTGTTATTGTTTTATTTCTCATGCGGGGGCCCCTTTGTATGTAGTAACATTTCCATGTCCTTTGCAAATTATCAATAAAGGGGTCAATTTTTAAAGCTAGGCTTGCTGAAGTTGAAGGTATATTGTAAGAAGTTTATATTTTGGTTTGTTTGTTTTTGTTTAGATATTTCAACTATTTAACATAACATTATTTGCAAACAGAGAACAAGATCGAAATTACAATTTGTGAAATTTAAAGCATCATTTCTAAGTTGTTTTTTGCTTTTCGCAATTTATCAATGGGAGTCAAAGTAGAACTCTATGCTAGTTTGTGTACAAGTTACAAAGTAATAATTCATAATAAAAACAAAGAGCATTGAGTACTGCAGGGCCGGCGGAGCGTTTTCAAAAGTGAGGGGGCACAAGTTTTAGAAAAATTCATGCGAACATATTAGGCCCGAATAATAAGGATT
>CALNVZ010000174.1:2399543-2411956 GCA_940671915.1 Paracentrotus lividus
GGGGGGGGGGGGGGGCCCGGCCCCCAGGCCCCCCGTCTCCGCCGGCCCTGCTAGTAGTTAAACTAACTGCTCATTTGGCATTCATTTGGTGACAGGTTTAGTTATAACAGGCGATGTACCAGATGGGTTTGTGTACACTGATCTACATCGAGTAGCGCGGAAAGGAGATCAGCTTGTACTGAAATGCGAATTCTTTGGACCACCGTTCGCCGTCTACTGGAAGAAAGGATACGATCCCATAGAGTCACCAAATCTGATCAAATGGGGAGACGAAGGACATCTTTCAGGGTCTTGCGTTGAAGACAGGTCCTGTAAGATTGATGATGACTTTTCCCTCATCATAAATCAGACAGAAATTGCAAATCAGGGGAGATACATCTGCCTGGTATCAAACTACCTTGGGGTTTTGATCGACAACTTCACTGACGTATCCGTTACTGGTGTGTAATTGTTTCAGTCACGCTTTAGAGTATAAATATGTATATTATATCATGTATCATTCCATAGTCTAAATACCATACAGAATATTGGCTTATGTGCACGGCAAAAGTACACGTTTATTTTACCATGGCCGTGGCCCGAGTTGAAATTTCCGTGCAGGAAGGTTGATGTAATATTTGGAGTTAACACAGTCTAGTAATGAAATATTCATGATATTTTTGCAATATCTACATCGTTTCCCGGTCATTATCATGTATTATCATGAAATTGAATGATAGATCATTCAATTTCATGTAAGACTTTTTTCAGTCTTGTCATTTCCAATTTTCGTTTTTATTTCATGACATTCTATATCATTACGAATTAATAAAAAAGAAAGAAAGAATGTGGGAAAGAAATGCAAATTCAGTTTGGATTTGAATTAATGATGTAAATCAATATCAGGGTTGTTAATACCAAAACAACAGTCGAGATTACTCATTAATAATATTGTCCTAGTGCCTGCGGTTACGGTTTCAACCTTGCTCTTGCTTAAAATCATTTTACCTAGCTTCATATTTGAACTTAGTTTCTAATTAATATTTTGGGTTATCGTTATGATAATTTAACCAATTGAAATGAAATGTGTTTTCCTAAGTAACTGTTACCGTCTTTCATTGAATCATTCAAAATATTCTACATTCACCTATGTTTTGCTTCCGTAATTAATAGCCCCCCGAACACAAACAAACATTTTTAGACACTTTTCTTTCGTTTTAATCTCCGTTATAAATGGTGTCATTGTTGCCTTTGCAGACTTTCTTTTGTCATGGAGAGTGGTGGGAGTAGGGGCTCGACGACCCTTCCCATTCATAAGCGTATCCTGGGGGAGGAGGGGTCCACGGTGCCCGGACCCCCAGGGTAGGTTCCCAAGGATGACCTTCAAAGGGGCGCCAAACCAACCTTAAAGCAAGGGGTGCAAAATTGACCTTTAACTTTAATAAGGGCGCCCAAATTGAGGGGGGAAACGAAAGAAAAAGTATTGTTGTACCCGATTGATCCCCATCCCATATTAAGGCAACGTCTCTAGGGGCTTAACGGATGCATTGTATTTATATGTATTAATCCTAGTTCTAATTATGCCTCTAAAAATGCTCCAAATTTTATTGTCCGGAAAGGATATTTATTTTGCCCCTTTTCTCGTGGGCCCGGCAGCCGCTGAGCAGCGCCAGAAGGACGTTGCTCTATCCCCCTCTTGTTGAACGCCAAACAGGGAAGCAGGAACTACCATTTTTTAACGTCTTTTGGTATGACGCGGCCGGGGCTCGATCCCATGACCTCCCGATTATGAGGCGGACGCTCTATCCACTGAGCCAACACATCGGTCATTTCCTAGTTTTTCAAATCCAGCTTCACGTACTTACTTACCTACGAAACAATCTGATTTATCAGTATGCCCCTTTCCTCAAAACCATTTTTACATATACCGTGTCTTGGAAGATGGTACTAAAAACGAATTAATCTTCATGATCGATTCCGTTTAAGCCAGTAAAGACTGCTCGTCAATGTGTGGAAATACATTATGATAGGGTCAACATAGCCGAATGTAATTTAATCTAATTTTTTTTTAATTATTTCATGCGTTTTTTTTTTTTAGCTCCACCGTTAGAACCATATCCCATCATCGATGGGTGCCCAATGCTTCCAAACGATTCAGAGGGAACCTGCAGTATTTCTTCATCTAATACCGTCAGTATTACATGCTCTGCTTCGAATTATTTCCCAGACATCGATCTTTTCTTCCTGCATGGATCTCAAGAGACGGAGAAGATACGCACCAAGGAGTCCATAAACAATGATGGCACTAAAAACAAATCAATCTCCACACTTGCCACAGCCAGTGCAACACCCTATGTTTGTGTCGCTTCGGATATTCCTGGTTCACAACTCCGCAAAACAGTGACTGTTTTGTTGACTCGCACATCTACTGTTACAATGGTGACACCAAATAATCAGACCACTTCATCTCCAATTGGAGGCGTACCCAAAGCTGGTAAGCAACCTAGAATTAGAGTCTTTTCTTTTTGTAGTCCTTTCTATTTGGTAACGAGTTTGACGACGGCGGTTAACTCTCACTTGCTCAGGCTAGAATGTCTCTTTTAAAATGCGAGGGCTCGCTTAATGCTTGTGAGATCGGGGTTGACAACATTCATATCCTCACACAGTGGGTGAATGTCCAAGCCCTGAAAACGTAATTACGATTGCAACAAGTTTTTCCTGCCTAAAACCATGGAAATATATCCATGCTAGAACTGTAGCACGAGCAAATAACATTCTGGAGCGATATATCATCCAATTTATTAAGTATACCGAGTGAGTCAAAAAGAAAACCTTACACCTAGAAAAATGTTAACAAAAAGAAAACCAATTTATAAACCCTAAATTATTTTACATATTCTGAAAGAGTAACCCCTCCCTCATCTTCTGGTACCATTTTGTGTGGTATGTCTTTACGCTTGGATGAACACGACGAATTGTTTGCGAACATGCAAAATTTCGAATTGTGCCAGGGTGGGGATGAAATTGAAACAACAAAAGCTGATAAAAAAGCAACTCCATCATGAATAAAATAGCATAACTTTTTAACGAAAATGTCTTCTGCGTAATAACTTGGCAGGGGTGTTGTTATACATATTGACTACATTCTATATTAAAATTAGTTTGATTCGTCAAGTAATGCACGAATGAGTACACATCAAAGAGTAAATTGCCACTGACAGACCTAAAAAGGCCTCCTAATACTTTTGAAAAGAGATTATTTTGTTTTTGACGTGTGCTCACTCATGCCTGACTCTACAGATATATCTCATTTTTATACAAAATGTAGTCAATGTGTGTAACAACCCCCTGCCAAGTTATTTGGCGGAAGACATTTTCGTTAAAAATTTATGCTACATTAATTAGGATGGGGTTGCTTTTTGTTAGCTTTTTGTTGTTTTGATTTTACTCCCACTTTTGCACAATTCGAAATTGACATTTTCGTAAACAATGAGCCATGTTCATTCAAGCGTAAAGATATAACACACAAAACTGGTACCAAAAGATGTGGGAGGAGTTACTCTTTCTGAATATGTATAAGAATTTGGGGTTTAAAAATTGGTTTCCTTTTTATTGTCATTTTTCTAGGTGTACTTTTTTATTCTGACTCACTCGGTATAACGACGCCAGTGGAAATGGCGTGCCCATGGGATTCAGAAACCAGAGCCTGTGAAAGGTGTAGCAGATAACTCATTATTAGATCAGATCGGCATCCTATAAATTATTTATATAAAAATCATTGTTTTTATTTGCAGTTATACCGGTTACTATAGGCCTACTCATCATACTTTTGATTGTGGTTTGTGTGGCTATCGGACTGCTTTCTTGGAGGAAAAGGCGGAGAACTCCAGGTACGTTACTAGAATGTTATGGAGAATAGAATTATCATTAACATTTAAAATACAAGGTAATATATAGGTCATAATATTAAGTTCAATTCAATTCGTTCAGTTCGAGATTAGCAACATTTATTTTGATTAATTTATTTCATTTTATTTCATTTAAATTAATCTATAAAAACGTCTAAATTTTGCATTTCCTCATCAATGATTGAGGTATATTTTAAGGAACATAACTTATGACTCGCATGATATTAAATCCTCTGAAAACAATTAAGGTATGTTATTCAAGGTGGCGTCACACTGTCCCGATGGTTAGGTGCGATGGCTATACGAAGGGGTCATTTTTAGGGTTCGGGCAAAGTTTAGAAGGTTATACGATGGCACTATGAATCACACGCGAAGGCAATATGAAGTTTACCCGAAAGACACACGTATGTCAACCGACGTCGCTTTGGCATCGCAGGCGCGAATCCAAGATTACCGAATTGAATACATTCTGTGGGGCTAATTGTCTGGGGACAATAGAGGCGTTATTATGTTTGCGCATGGGCTAACTCGTTTTATTGAAGAGAGCATCACGTGACCTCCTTATTGTATAAAAATCTGCACCAGATGCAGACCGCGAGAATAGCTGATCATACACTGTCCGTCACAAAGATGGAATGTTATTATTATTATTTTTTGTTTTTAATTAATTAATTTATTTATTTTGGCCGCAACTATAGCCGACAAGATTTTGCTCCGGAATTAATTTCTTGAAATATCTTTGTCCCGCTTTTACTTTTCGGGACCCTGGCTATATTTTGAACATTCTCCAAACCTTCATGAAGATTTTTTTTATCCAAAAAAAGTTTGCAACCACATGATGCTCATTTTGGTTATTTTTTTCCTTCTCGTTTTGGGACCCACCTTTTGGTTACCCGGCCGATCAGCCCCCTCCCCACCTCCCCCAGGAAACGCGTCTGAGGTGAACTGTTTTATATTGGTTTTTATAATAATCTAGATTTACGGGGAAAGGCTTGGGTCTCTTTGTCTAGGGGGGGGGGGGGGTGAAACAAAAAGTATGATTGATAAAAATTCGGAATATTGTATTCACCTTTATGCTAAACAAAAAGAAATAAAAAAAACAACTTTAACCTTTAATTATTATCATTTTCTTTTTAGCCACGGTGGCAAGATTTAATGGTAACTATGATGATATTTGATATATTTTTGTATTATGTTTTGCTGATATTTACTGTAAAATTTAGTGGAGATAGAAATTTTCATGGTGTAAATGGTTAAATCAATGTTGAACCCAATCAAAATCAACTTTGACCCTCCCTAGAAACAAACGAGTCAAGCATGTAACATATAATTAGATTAACTTAAAGAACAATAACCAACTCTACACCTCAGACGTGTTTACTTGGAGTAGGAACGAGGGGGCCTTGGTGGGCGCGTAAACGAAATAAAAATAAAATGACGAAAATGGCCATCTTCTGGGGTTGCAAATTTTGGAAGAAAGTCCCTGGAAAGGATTGAGGGAACGTCCAAAATAATAGCCGGGAACCCGAAAGAGTGTGAAAGCGGTGACAACACATTCAAGGAAATTTCAAGCCAAAGCAAATAGCGTCGTTGGAGCCAGAACAAAATATTCCACCTTCATGAAGAACAGTGTAATTCATCGAGAGCAAAACAAACTGAACTGTAGAGCTATATTTGTATTGTCTTTGACTCAAATTGAAATAAAACATCTCCCCCCCCCCTCTCCAAGGTAGGGAGAGGCAGGGGGAAGAAGACAGCTGGTAAACACAGAATTGAGTAAAGAAGACTCTAATAACATACAGCATCCAGAGACAGTTTCAGATTGATCGGAAACAGTTCAAATGAAAATAAAGGGGGGGGGGGGTTCTTGGCGTTGAAGACAGTGTCCTGTCAAGCATTGATGATGATTTCCCTCATCATAAAACAGGAAGAAATTGCAATCAGGGAGAATACATCTGCCTGTTCAAACTACCTTGGGGTTTTGATCGACAACTTCACTTGAGTATCCGTGACTTGGGTGTGTAATTGTTTCAGTCACGCTTTGTAGGATATAATATGTATTATTTATACATGTATCGTTCCATTAGTCTAAATACCATACAGATATTGGTCTTATGTGACTGGCCAAAAGTACCACTTTTTTACCATGGCCGTGGCCGAGTTGAAAATTTCCGTTGCAGGAAGGTTATGTAAGTATATGGAGTTCCAGTCCTAGAATGAATATTATGATATTTTTGCAATTCTACTCGTTTTCCCGCGTCATTCATGTATATCATGAAATTGAATGATAGATCATTCCAATGTGCATTGTAAGATTTTTCGTCTGTACATTTCCAATTTCGTTATTTATTTCGAACTTGTTATATCATACGATTAAATAAAAAGAAGAGAAAGAATGGGGAAGAAATTGGGCCAATTCAGTTTTGGATTTGAATTAATGATGTAAATCATTCAGGTTGTATACCCAAAACAACAGTCCAGATTACTCTAATAATATTGTCCTAGTGCCTGCCGGTTTACGGTTTCACCTTTGCTCTTGCTTAAATCATTTTACCTTAGCTTTCATATTGAACTTAGTTTCTAATTAATATTTTTGGGTTTCGTATGAAATTTAACCAATTGAAATGAACATGTGTTATCCTAGTAACTTTACGTCTTTCATGATCATTCAAATATTCTACATCACCTTTTTTGCTTCCGGATTAATAGCCCCCGAGACGAACGATACACTTTTTAGACTCTTTCTTTCGTTTTATCTTCCGTTATTAAATGGGTCATTGTGCCTTTGCAGACGTTTTTGTCATGGAGAGTGGTGGGCAGTAGGGGCTCGCGACCCTTCCCGATTTAGCGTATCTGGTTGGGAGGTGGGGCCACGGTGTGCCCGGACCCCAGGGTTAGGTGTCAAGATGACCTCAAAGGGCGCAAACCAACCTTAAGCAAGGGTGCAAATTACCTTTAACTTTAATAAGAGCCAAATTGAGGGGGAAACGAAAGAAAAGTATTGTTGTACCCGATTGCCCATCCCATTATAATGCAACGTCTCTAGGGGCTAACGGATGTTGTATTTATGTATTAATTCCTAGTTCAATTTATGCTCTAAAAGGCTGCAGATTTTATTGTCCCGGAAGGATATTTATTCTTGCCCCTTTTCTCGTGGGCCGGCGCCGCTGAGAGCGCACGAGACGTTGCTCCTAGTCCCTCGGTTGACGCAAACAGGGTAAGCAGAAGCTACTTTTTACGTCTTTGGTATGCGCGGCCGCGGTCGTTCCCTGACCTCCGATTATGGGGACGACTCTATCAGTTCATGAGCAACCATCGTCTTTCCTGTTTTTCAAATCCAGCTTCACGTACCTTATTAACTACGAACAATCTGATTTATCAGTATGCCCTTTCCTCAAAACCTTTGTACATATACCGTTGTCTTGGAAGATGGTTACTATAAACGAATTAAATCTTCATGATCGATTCCGTTTAAGCCAGTAAGATGCTCGTCATGTGTGGAAATAATTTATGATAGGGTCAACACAGCCGATGAATTTATCTAATTTTTTTTATATTATTTATGCGTTTTTTTTTTTTAGCTCCCGGTTTAGAACATATCCCATTCATTCGAGGTGCCCAATGGCTTCAACGATTGCAGAGGGGAACCTTGCAGTATTCTTCATCGAATACCGTCAGTATTACATGCTCTGCCTTCGAATTATTTCCCAAGCAGTCGAATCTTTCTTCTCTGCATGGATCTCCAAGAGACGGAAGAATACGCACCAAGAGTCCATAACCTGTATGGCGCTAAACATCAAATTCCACACTTCCACAGCCAGTGCAAACCCTCATGTTGTGTGTCGCTTCGATATCCTGGTTCACAACTCCGCAAACAGCTGACTGTTTTGTTGACTCGCACATCTATGTTCAACATCGGGTGCTACCAAATATCAGACCATTCATCTCCAATGGAGGCAGTACCCAAAGCTGGTAAGCACTGAATTTAGAAGTCTTTTCTTTTTTAGTCCTCTTTATTGGGTAACGAGTTGACGACGGCGGTTAATCTCACTTGCTTCAGGCTAGAATGTCCTAGTATTCTGTTTAAATTGCAGGGCTCGCTTAATTGCTTGTGGAGATCGGGGTTGACAACACTCTATCCTCACACAGTGGAAGTTGAATCCAGCCCTGAAAACGTAATTACGATTGCAACAAGTTTTTCTGCCTAAACCATGGAAGTATGATCCATTGCAGAACGTAGTGCCGAAATGAACTTCGGACGCGATATATCATCCATTTATTAAGTATCGAGTGAGTCAAAGAAAACCTTACACCTAGAAAATGTTAACAAAAAGAACAATTTTTAACCCTAATTATTTTACATATTCTGAAGCAGTAACCCCTCCCTCATCTCTGGTACCTATTTGTGTGGGTATGTCGTGTTGACGCTTGTGAACACGGACGAATTGTTTGCGAACATTGCCAAATTTCGATTGTGCAGGGTGGGGAGAATTGAAACAAACAAAGCTGATAAAAGCAACTCCATCATGAATAAATAGTAACCTTTTTAACGAAATGTCTGCGTAATACTTGCAGGGGTGATTGTTTAATATGACTCATTCTATATAAATTGTGTGGTCTAGGTGATTCGCAAGAATGAGAATGAGTACACGTCAAAGAGTAAATTTGCCACTGAAACTAAAAAGGCCTCCTATACTTTTGAAAGAGGATTATTGTTGTTTTGCGTGTGTTCATCATTGCCATGACTCTACAGATATATCTCATTTTATACAAAATGCGTAGTCAATTGGTGTACAACCCCCTGCAAGTTATTTTGGCGGAGATATTTCGTTAAAATTTATGCTACATTATTAGAGATCGGGGTTGCTTTTTGTTAGCCTTTTTGTTGTTGTTTACTTCCCTTTTGCACAATTCGAAATTGAACATTTTCTAACATGAGCCTATGTTCAGTCAGCCGTAAAGATATAACACACAAAACGGTGGTCCAAAAATGTGGAGGGTTACTCTTTCTGGTGTATATAGAATTTTGGGGTTTACATTGGTCCTTTTTTGTCATTTTTTAGTGTACTTTTTATTCTGAATACTCGGTATAACGCGCCGTGGAATGGCGTGCCCTGGGTATGAACCAAGCGCTGTGAAAGGTGTGCAGATATCAATTAGATCAGATCGGCACCTAATATTTTTATATAAATCTTGTTTTTATTTGCAGTATTACCGGTTCTATAGGCTATCTCATACTTTTGTGGGTTGTTGTGGCTATCGGCGTATCTTGCGGAAAAGGTGGAGAATCCAGTACGACTAGTATGAGTCTAGTGATATGGTATTCATTCATTTAAAATACAAGGTAATATAAGTTCATATATTGAAGTTCATTCAATTCGTTCGTTGAGTTTAGACAACATTTATTTTGATTATTTATTTATTTTTTCATTTAAATTAATCTATAATCGTCTATTTTGGCTTCTCATCATGATTGGGTTTATAGGACATATTTTGACTCGCAGTTGATTTATCTCTGAGAAACAATTAGGTATGTATTCAGGTGTGGACGTCCACACTTCCCGTGGTTAGGTGCGATGGCATTCGAAGGGTCATTTTTGGGTTCGGGCTCAGTTTAGAAGGTTTCGTGGAACTTGAATTCAACGCGAAGGCATATGAGTTTCCGAGACCAGTTGTCACCGAGTGTCGCTTGGCTCGCAGGCGCGAATCCAGTTACGAATTGAATCTTCGGGGCTATTGTTGGGGACAATAGAGGCTGTATATTGTTGCGCATGGGCTACTCGTTTTTATTGATGGGTTACGTACTCTTTGTATAAAAATCTTGCACCAGTGCAGACCCGAGAATAGATGATATACCTGTCGTCACAAGATGTGATGTTATTATTATTATTTTTTGTTTTTATTAATAATTTTATTTTATTTATTTTGGCCGAACTATAGGCGACAAGTTTTTCTCTCGGATATTTAATTTCTTGAATTCTTTGTCCTGCTTTTACTTTTTCGGAGCCTCTGGCTTATTTTTGAACCTTCGCCAAACCTCTGAATTTTTTTTATCAAAAAAAGTTGAAAGCCATTGATGCTCATTTTAGGTTTTTTTTTTCTCCTTCTCGTTTTGGGACCCCTTTTGGTTACCCGGCCGATCAGCCCTCCCTCACCTCCTCCCAGGACACGCGTCTGAGCGTGAACTGCTTATTATTGGTTTTTAATTAATCTAGACTTTACGGGGAAAGGCTTGGTCTCTTTAGTCTAGGGGGGGAGGGGGGGTGAAACAAAAGTATGATGATAAAAATTCGGAATATTGTATATCCTTTATGCTATAAAAAAGAGAAATAAAAACAACTTGTAACCTTAATTATTGATCATTTTCTTATTTAGCCACGGTGGCAAGATTTAATGGTAACTAGGATTGATATTGTTGATTATTTTTGATATTATGTTTTGGTGATATTTACTGTAAATTTAGGTGAGATAGAATTTTCTGTTGGTGTAAATGGTTATCAATTGTGTAACCATCAACAACTTTGAGCCCCTCCCTAGAAACACGAGTTCAGCATGTAACATATAATGTGATTTACTTAGACGAATAACCAATCTCTACACCTCAGGACGTGTTTACTTGGAGTAGGAACGAGGGGCCTTGGTGGTGCGCTGTAAACGAAATAAAAATAAAATGACGAAAATTGGCCATCTTCTGGGGTTGCAAATATTTGCGAAGAAAGTCCTGGAAGGTGATGAAGTCCAAATAATAAGCCGGGACTCCCGAAGAGTTGTGAAGCGGTGACACAACATTTCAAGGAAATTCAAGCCAGCAAATAGCGTCGTTTGGAGCCAGAACCATATTCCACTTCATTGAAGATACAGTTATATCATCGAGAGCAAACATAAATCTGAACTGTAGAGCTATATTTGTATTGTCTTTGATACTCAAATTTTGAATTAAACATCTCCCTCCCCCCTCTCCATTGGTAGGAGGGAGGGGGAAGAGACAGTGGTAAAAAAATTGAGTAAAGAAAGACTCTATAACATACAGATCCAAGACAGTTTCAGATTTTGTATCGGAACAGTTCAAATGAAAATAAAGGGGGGTGGGGCAAACACACAATAATTGTAGCATTGATTTTTTTTTATGTTAGAATGTCACCCATTCTTATTTTTCTTTTTAGAAGAAAGTGAAATTGACAATTTTGCTAGTCACAAATCAATTTTTGTCAATGTACTTTTGACAGTTTAGAGAAAATATGTTAAAAAAATTATTGTTTATTTTAGAACTTGACTTTAACTAATCTCATGGTATAATGAGAACGTAATGGCATGATATTATGATGATATGGCGGTGGTGGGTGGTGTGTGTTGTTACTCACCTTACATTATCCTCGTCTCTCATATTCACTCGCTGCTATCACAACCACCACCCTGCATCCCATCGCCATCTCATTCATTCATATCATCATCCACCAGCAATCTACCAACCCCTACCAACATTCATAAATCCCATCCTCCACTAGATAATAAAAAAATGTATTATCTTCATACCGCCATCGACATATTATATCTCAATACTGCTCACATCATGACCTTCTTCTCAGCATCATATGTTTGATTGTCTAATCATGTTGTTTTATCATGTTACGTTATAATAGTCTCGGTATATTGAAATGGGCCTTTTCTGGGAGAATGTTGTCTCCAGCTTCGATAGAAAGGATTTTGAATTTACATTTTCCATTTCATATTTTTATTTACGGTCTCGAAATAAATGATTGAAGATGACACTTTAAAATCAATACATATACAATGATATTAGATGTGCCTGGGCAAATAAAAGAGGAACTCACAAATTCTTCGTTCATTTCCACGAAGCAATTTCTCTGTGTGTTGCTACTAGCTACATGGTCTTACTTATGGCATTTCGGAAGGCTTCACGACGTCGTTTGTTGCCTTCTAACTGCTCATGGGCTGTTTCGCATTTCCCTCGCATGCCTTCGCATGCCTGTGCGATGCTTCACGAAGTTTATATCCTTTCTCGCATACTCCATCGGGAGGTTTTTTTTTGCTGCCAATGTTTTTGCCGATATGCATCCGGTATGTTATTGCGAAGCCTGACAAAACTCCACGTATGTCATGGTGGTTTTAATTGCTAATTATACAGGCTGTATCAAATAAAAGGGTAGTTAGAAAACATTTTGTTTAAGTGTATAAAATTAATCACATTTATTCATATTCTATAAGGGAAATCAGCATTCTTTACATTTACAAAAAAAATCCATTTTGTGTTGTAATCTTGAGATATGTCATTTTTCAGAATTATTTTTTTGGGCCTGCTTTTTCTATCTATATGGTTTTTGCATGTGCACATCTTGCTCTCGGAAAATAAATGTGTTTATATCTTGCTCTTCCGTCACCTTTGTGTTTTTTGGTACCAAATAAGACTTATTTGAGATGTATATATATTAATTCTTTCCCCTTGTTCCATTTTTTGACGTCTGTTCTCTCTAAAGCCCGTGCTTTTGCGATGTTTCGTATGCATCG
>CALNVZ010000174.1:2420362-2432727 GCA_940671915.1 Paracentrotus lividus
TTTAAAGTGATTATTTCGTGTCCTTTTTTGATGAGATATGTTTTTTGTTCTCTCTCTAAAAAAAAAAGTTTATCACATAGGAATAGATGACGAGGAAGCCTTGCCCTTGAATTCAAACACGGAGATAGACGGTAATGTTATTTTCAATTTTTATCTTGAAAAGATTTTGTTGTGGAACTTTTCCCACTTACTTTTATCAATGAATTTTGCAGACTGTAAAAATTCTCTTTTTTTTCAGGAAATCGAACCCTGATCTTTGGTTTCTGTAGCTAAGACCTTATTTTTGGACCACAGAAACCCATTACGACAGATGTAATACCACACCGGTGGTATTTTAATTTCAGTTTATTTTCCAGTTTTTTTTTTTCACTTTTCTTAGACGAGAGAATCTTGAAAAATGACAAGCTGCATACTTATGGAGAAAAAGTAAAGGCTGAAAAGATGCTTTAGGGGAATGCAGGCGATTCTGTTAGGCCGCAGAACAATCATTGAAAGTCCTATTAGTTTTTCATTTTTGTGACCCGCCCTTGGAAATATTTCATTTTTACTAGAAGGAGGGATATTAAATATCGCTAATAAATATATTACAACTCGATTACGAAGATGGTGCCCTTCTAAGTAACATCGTTTTTATTTGTAGTACATCGTGGAAAGCTTCTGAAATTCATAAATAAAATGAGTGCGAAGAAAAAACAGACTGAGAAAACAAATGTTTCACCGAGAATCTTCCGATTCTTCACCTCTTTGGGACCAGATACAGACAGAATTGAAACGGACATAGTTAAAAAGTTAAGACATGCATGTTGAAATACCAACCCAGCAGTGAGCGTTGGCTGATATCAGCGAGACGCATCCCCAAGATACCGGGGGAACGGTGAGGGAGGATGACCACCCCCGAGCTCGGGCAGAGAAGTAGCGGAAGATCAACGTGGACCAAAAAATACAGGCAAGCACTATCGAGCAAAGCTTCTTGACACATTTGATGGAATGAACTCGAAGTTTAATGACATAGCTGTCAAATTAGATATATCCCTAACTCAAATTGATACCAATAAGAAAGATATAAATGAAGTGAAGGAGAAGCAAGATGAAATGAACTTTGACATTGAATCGATTAAAGAGCGATTACAAGAACAGGAGAAGGAGAATGTTAAGCTGCGTGAACGTCTGACTGACCTTGCAGCTAGGGGGATGAGGAATACGCTCGTATTCCAAGGCTTTCCGGAGGGAGTAGAGAACAAGAACTGCGAAACTTTAATCAAGACATTTGCCAAGTCTCACTTGCAGATCGAAACAGATGTAATCATAGAGAGGGCACATCGTAGTGGCAACACTTCATCTTCCAGACCAAGGCGGATTATTGTAGCATTTAATCTGCACTCTACAAGAAGTATGATCCTAGCGAATGCCCGCAGATTCTTGAAAGAAAGACCATATGAGCACAACGGGAAGGATCAGATATACGTAGATGAAATGCTGCGAAAAGAAATCCGAGAGCAAAGAAAGAAGCTAATTCCCATAAAGAACAAGATGAAAGAGGAAAACGCAAGTAGAGTTGTGTTTTTCAAGTACCCAGTACGCATCTTACAAAGGAGGAAAAGATGGAAAGGAGAAAGAGTTTAAGATAACGTGAACACAAAATAATAAAGACATAACCACTACATATATAAATGCGGGAAGCATCAGAAAGATAAAGGGAACTCAAACGAAGCTATTTATAGTACATGGGCTAGGGTCGAAAACCTGCACCCCCCTCCCCCTGCGACTCATGTTCATGGGTATCTTCGTGTAGCTATGGGTCTGGTGAATCGGAAAATTGAGTTTAACAGAAAAAAACTCATTCCCGAGGGACCCCCCAGGGAGTTTTTTGACCACGCCCATTTTCCTCACTGAAATGGTTTATATTAAGGGTATGTACAAGAAAACCATGTATAACTGTTCGAGATATCATTTTTATGGAGCAAGTGACCCCTCAAAATGTTGGTCTAGGGCTACAAGATGATATAAAGATTTTGCCATTTAATGTAACGTAAATGTCACGAGAGGTCAAAAGGTCACAGAAATTGACCTCTGGCCGAACGCTTTTCGGTTAAAATACGAATAACAAAGTTTCAATTACTGTCAACTAAATTTGATAAACATGTAGCCAAAATCAATGTAATAGAGCTCAAGAAAATTTATTCCTCTTTCATTTGACGTGTAACACTTCCCATAATTATCACGCATGACCGCGCAGTGTTCAATTTTACAAAAACGTTACATGACCATTTTTACCAAAAAGTAGCCATTTTCTGTATATATGTCTGCCTACTGCACGACGTGTGCTATGGCATATGTGAAAGCTACAAACAAATAAAGTTATTTTGATTTAGAAATATGTAAGAACATAATAAACAAGGTGCAATGATTCGTCAGGTCACTCTGATGGCACACATGACCGGCAATATGTAACATACATATATCTTAGCAACGGTTGCTATGTAACTTATAGATTTTAATTAACAGTTTCTGAGCATCAGAATAGTATTCCATTGGGCAGTTCACTCCACTGCACTATAGTTTAGCTAGTAACGGTTGCTTAGCAACACATTTTTAATATCAATTGGGCATAGCAACTCGATATCTTCTAACTGACTACAGGAAAAAATTGAATCAAAGTTACAAAACTGTTAATTTGACCTCCATGACTTTTGAAAATTATAGCCATGTAACCATAGGTCTTGTGAATAAACACAAGCACAAGATCACACACACCCACACACACCCACGCCCTCACACCCTCTCACACTCGCACACACCCTAAATAACACACCCACATACACACACGCATATTTTATACGGTCCCCCATGACTTTTGAAAATTATGTTCATGCAACCATTGGTCTGGTGAATGAACAAAAGAACAAACAAATATACACACACACTCACACCGTCTCACACTCAACTTTTACAAAACAATCCCCCCTCCCACACACACACACACACACACACACACACACACAAACACACATATTTTATGAGGTCACCAATATCCCCTTACCTCCTGTCTTAGCACGGAAAAGTGTTTAGATTATTTTGTTCTGCTCGTGACTTAGTGGTATTCAAACTAAGTTAACCCAACTTTCAGTGCTTCTATAAATGTTGACATTTCTTACAAGCACTTTCGTCCGAAATGTGATCGCGATTAAAAATCTACACGTTAATTTAATTGACTGATAGTTCCGCCCCATGAGTTATCGTTTAAATTGAATGGACATTAACAAATTCGATTGGAAAGAGTTTAAAATTGACCGGGAAAATCTATATTAAAATTCCTACCATTTTTAGTGATGGCATCACTTTGTCATCATTGAATTCATACCTCTTTTCAAAGAAATGTCCTGGTTTGAATACAATCAGGGTTCTTTCACATTTGAGCGATCTGTCACTGTGCTATCTGCTAATGGTGATTTTTTTTTTTATTTATTATTTTTTTTTTAAATATTTTTATTTGGTGAGCTCTTATAAATTGATGAAACCCGCCTTGAAATGCTCCCTATTGGCTAATGACAAATGTCACAGCGACTGCGCTATATATAAAAAAAATGTGAACATGCCTCAAACTGAACTTTCAAGTTCATTGCTTTGTGGTGAGAAAAAAAAAAAAACTACTCTTTTCCATGTCTCCATGGCCAATCTACAGGGCTTTTTGGAACCGACCCAGGGCTCCACCTCATCTTCTGTTCTTTAATCTGAAATTTTTCTCCTATTTCCCAAATATTCTCAGTTATAATTCAGTCACCCCTTTCCACATCTCTGCCTCCTTCCCTTACCCAACCCTCTTAAAAAGGAAAAAGAAAACATAACAAACGAATTATTTTAAGACAACAAAATGACAATGCATTTTTAAATGTGTTTACCCCAGATCTTGCAATGGGTGATCAAGATATTGGAAAAATCATTTACATTTAAGTTATCAATTGGTCTGTAATTGGCATGGGGTATAGTTTAGGTTCATATCTTCGATGTGATAGCTTTCTTTAGGTAATTGCTCCAAACCGGCCGGTAGATTGATCATAGGCACATGGAAAATGGGAGTGCATGCTTTTGCAGTCCTCTGCTGTCTATGTTAAACTTTTTAAAGTCATTCTGATTTTCACATTCACTTTCTAAGCCAGTCCTTTCACTGAGATCACTTTCATTAAGTTTACTATCAGGGTCGGACTCTGCATCATCTGTATTGACAATTTCTGAAAGTATGTCCACAAATTTCTCAAGCATTACACTCTTATCCCCCATTTCGGCTTTAAGATCTTGTTTCTATTGCCCAGTTACGTCCATCTATTTGTCTAGAGAGTTCTGATGTAGGTACATTTGTGCAAGCTTCCATATTCTTGCCTGAAAGTTAACAGTGACGCGCATGCTGTTCTGGGACCCTTCTGCTTGAAGGCTGTGTTGCCAAAGCATTTTATTTGTTTTTCTTCTGTAATACTTGTCCACCACCATACTATTCAGTTTCTTGTTCCCATACAATCTGTTGATTACATCCGTCATTTCATAGTCAACTGCCCAAGCTCCTCCATCACATTGATATACACCTTGAATTACCCTGTATGATCTTGATTCCTCTAATGCACTTGTGCTATTACAGCTTGTAAATGCATTCAAGACTAATAAGGCAGACTAGTAACAAGATGTACAAGGGACATGGCTAGGGTGGTAAGATCAATCCAACGTCTTCTGTTGTCTCTACCGGTCTCGAAGATCATGTTGATCCCTTCTAAGACTCTTCTGGAGACATAGTATAATGAAGCAGGATGAAGAAGATGTCGAAATCGGGGCTCCTTACCCTAACAACTGGAATCCACACTTCTTATCGTACAAGATGTACAGCACGTGCAGCATGTTTCTTCCTGTGTAGAATGCAACACATCTAGTTCGACACAAGTTTCCTTTTCCATCAGGAGTTAGTTGAAAGACCAATTTGTTTTGATGATGATAACTTCAAGAGGTGACATAGTCCTGCTGAGGTACAACTGCTTCAATCTCATAAGTAAAGTTTTACAAACCTTGTTGTCATCATTGCTTCAAGTCCTTTGGCATCTTTGTCTTCATCCAACTCAAGTTTGTCACTGACACCTCGTCGCATCCTCTCTACACCTTTCACCGGCTCTCTCTTGTAGATGTCAGTATTAAGCACAGCTGTTGATTAAAGGGGCAGAGATGATACTTTCTTTTTGGAAATATCCCCGAATTTGGCTGGGATTTCAAGTAGAGTGTCGATACAGCATTGCGATCTTCAGTGAACTTAGCCTCGCAGGGATTATCAGGTAACTTTGCATCATGAAGGAAGAGAAACATTTGGATTTGTCTTTTTGGCAAGAAATCAATCTGTTAAAGACTGTGATGATGCAAAGTTACCTGATCCCAGTTAGGCTATGTCCACTGAAGACGGTTATGCTGTATCCAATACTCTACGTGAAATCTCATCCACCTTCAGGGAAATTTCCCAACTTGCATCTCTGCCCCTTCAGTCAATTAGTACTGACATGTACAAGAGCGACTCGATGAAGGGCGCAGAGAAGATCCGACAATTAGGCGTCAGTGACAAACTTGGTTTGGGTGAAACAAAGAGGCTAAACAACTAGAAACAGTTTCTTACGATAATGACAACAAGGTGCAATTCCTAAGACTTCTCTAATTAGATTGAAGCAGTTGTACCTCGGCAGAAACTCTGTCAGGTCATGAAGTTATCATCATTGCGACAAATTGGTCTTTCAACTAACTCCTGATGGAAAAGAGAACTTGTGTCGAACTAGATGTGTTGCATTCTACATGAAGAAACTTGCTCCCGTGTAGTGCTGTACATCTTGTACGCTAAGAAGCGCAGATTAAAGTTTGTTAGGGTGAGGATCCCCGATCCTGACATATTCTTTATCCTCCTTCATTATGCTACGTCGTTAGAAGAGTCTTAGAAGGGATCTACCAGACCAGTAAAGGCAACAGAAGGTGTTGTATTGATTTTACCACCCTAGACATCTACAAAAATCTGCAAGCTTGCACAAATGTACCTGCATCATTCAGAACTTTCTAGACAAATAGATGAACGTGACTGGGCAATAGAAACAAGATCTTAAAGCCAAAATGGGGGATAAGAGTGTAATGCTTGAGAAATTTGTGGACATACTTACATACTTAGTTTGAATACCACTAATTCACGAGCAGAACAAAATAATCTAAACATTTTTCCGTGCACGACAGGGAGAAGGGTTTTTATGGGTGACTCATAAAATGTTGTGTGTGTGTGTGGGGGGGGGGGGGGTTGTTTGTAAGATTGAGTGTGGAGGGTGTGAGTGTGTATGTGCTTGTTCTTTTGCAAGTTCATTCACCTGACCATGGTTGCATGAACATAAATTTTCAAAAGTCTATGGGGACCGTTTAAATATGAGTGTGTGTATGTGGGTGTGTATTTAGGGTGTGTTGAGAGTTACGGAGGTGTTTGAGGGCGTGGGTGTGTGTGGGTGTGTGTGATCTTGTGCTTGTGTTTATTCACAAGACCTATCATGGTAACATGGATATAATTTTAATAAAGTCATGGAGGTCAAATTAACACAGTTATGTAACTTTGATTCAATTCTTTCTTGTAAGTTGTAGTCAGTTAAAAGATATCGAGTTGCTATGCCCAATTGATATTAAAAATGTGTTGCTAAGCAACTGTTACTAGCTAAACTATAGTGCAGTGGAGTGAACTGCCCAATGGAATACTATTCTGATGCTCAGAAACTGTTAATTAAAATCTATTCCGAAATAACAAGATCTAAATAGCCTGTTGCTAGGGAGAATAAGTTACATAGCAACCGTTGCTAAGATATATGTGTGTTACATATTGCCGGTCATGTGTGCCATCAGAGTGACCTGACGAATCATTGCACCTTGTTTATTATGTTCTTACATATTTCTAAATCAAAATAACTTTATTTGTTTGTAGCTTTCACATATGCCATAGCACACGTCGTACAGTAGGCAGACATACATACAGAAAATGGCTACTTTTTGGTAAAAATGGTCATGTAACGTTTTTGTAAAAATGAACACTGCGCGGTCATGCGTGATAATTATGAGAAGTGTTATACGTCAAATGAAAGAGGAATAAATTCTCTTGAGCTCTATTACATTAACTTTGGCTATATGTTTATCAAATTTAGTTGACAGTAATTGAAACATTGTTATTCGTATTTTAACCGAAAAAGCGTTCGGCCAGAGGTCAATTTCTGTGACCTTTTGACCTCTCGTGACATTTACGTTACATTAAATGGCAAAATCTTTACATCATCTTGTAGCCCTATTCAAGACCAACATTTTGAGGGGTCACTTGCTCCAAAAAAATGATATCTCGAACAGTTATACATGGTTTTCTTGTACATACCCTTAATATAAACCATTTCAGTGAGGAAAATGGGCGTGGTCAAAAAACTCCATGGGGGGTCCCTCGGGAATGAGTTTTTTTTCTGTTAAACTCAATTTTCCGATTTACCAGACCCATAGCTACACGAGGATACCCATGAACATGAGTCGCAGGGGGGGGGGGGGTGCAGGGTTTCGACCCTAGCCCATGTACTATTATTTTGGTTTTGGTTTTTCTTTTTCGTGAACTTATTGCCAGAGGAAACTTTTACAGGACTGTGAACATGTGAAAAATAAAGCACCCTCAAGAAAATTAAAACCACGATGTAGCGCGCCATCATGATTTTTCTAAGGTTCACAGTAGATACAGACTTTGTTAGGATTTTCATTTGTTTTCATATTGTTTGTTTGTTGAACCTGAATGCTTAATATTTATTGAATATAATGCATTGGTGGTACTTTCTAGAATCTCATACGCCTATGATATTGTTTTTGTTATGTTACAAAAATTTGAAAAGAAAAAAAAATATATTAAAACTTGGTAATTCCTAAAGTTGTCTGTTATCTTAGAAATAAAGGTTTTGTAGATTATTTCTGACGTACTCAATCTGTATGAAGAGGCCAGTTGATTATGTTGAAATGTTCTATTGTTGAACTTTGGAAAGCAAGTGCGGATCAGAGTTTCCATGGGGAAAATAAATCTGCTTTTCTCCAAGGTTTTACTGAACAATCATGTCATTCAGCATCTGTGAACAAAACAGATATAAGTAGTACACGTAAGGCAGTGATTCAATGAATAAAGGGTCTGTTCTGCAGGGAAACACCCGTTTGTTACTAGTCAATGACAACAAGTTTTGCAATGTTATAACAAATGATCTTTTTCGCTTGTGTAATAATGTCAAACCCATTATGATGCATAATTATCTTGAGCTTTTGAAAAACAATATTATGTTTTTTCCCATCCTTTTGCAAAAATGTGAAAGTTCTGTACTTGAAGACTTTCAGATATCTAAAGAAATACATTTTTGTTCTACATCCTAAGATATCGTGTATTTCCATTTAATACCGAGTCACTCAAAGACAGAAAGAATTTCAGGGCTCGTACTAGGGGCCAATATGTATATGGCTTATACATGTGATGTCTAGACTATCTCTTCGTAGCATTTCCTGGCTGATTTTTCCTGGTTCAGGAATGATTGATGTGAACAATAAAAATTTGATTACTAATAAATACTGACGAGGTAAAGTTTGGTCAATATTTGGGGAAATCTTATGAAATAAATGAGGTAGTAAACATTTATTTAAACGAAAATGCACCTTTCTTTCACAGGGCAAATATCCTTCTTCGAGTTATGGTGTCTAGTAACTAATATGGCTGAATCTGATCTACAAAAGTTGAGGGGTGCACTCATCGACTTGGGGCTGGAAATTCTAAAGGAAGACGAAAGACTAACTGCAGACCAAGCATATGAAGTATTATGTAGCTGGAAAGACACAAAAAGGCATCATAAAGAACGTAAAGAAGGGAAGATATTGAGAGAGAAATTATGCGAATGTGAGATCGGCGATTCATGGAAAAATATGTGTGGTGAGCATCATATATTTTAACCATGTTAAAACTTCAATGAAAGCATGGCAGATGTGAAGTAAAAAACCAAAGTACTGATGTATTACTTTACTGAAACATTGGCTGATAGATTATCATCAGGTTCGATTTTATATGACATGTTTGCCTTGTTATTCAATCGTAAAATCCCTTTGAAAAAAAAAAACACCTTTAGAATATTATTTTTAAAACACATTTTCTGTCATTAAATTAAATTGTTATGATTATTTACCTTGTTAGATTTATGTTGTGTGTTTATTTACACATAATAATAGCTTCTTAGAGCCTGATAACGTTATGTTGAATAAACACAACTTGTTTTCAAACTGTTCAAATGGAAAAAAAAAAGTAATTCATGGTTCGTATTTGTCATGTTTATCGATTCAACAGATCGGAGATGGGACACAAGAACCAAGGCTCCTGAAGAACTTCTAGAGCATATTGTTCGAACTATCGCTAATGAAAAACATATTGCCCTATTTCTTCATAAGCTGATACCTGGTCATCACACGATCAGGAATGGTCCCGTAGTGACGGAAGCAACGAAGGCATTGTTGAGATGGCGTGATGAAATCCACAAGGAAAGCCATGTCATCCTGTTAAGTCTAGCTCTAGAAAGAGCTCAATGTCGACCTGTAGACAGACAATTCTTTAACGGTAAGCTGTTATATCATTTGCTGATTAGTCTGCGAGATCTTGAAATGAATGATGTGAAATAGATCGTGAATGAAAGCGTCTATTTCAACCATAAGTGGCAAAACAGTGAAGATATACAAGGAACATCATATTGCTATTATACACATCAAAATTATTATATTATATTTTGCTTAAGTCTCAATAACATAGTTAAGCATCAACCGATGATTCTAAAGGATTACTCGTTATAATAAAATGGACCCTAATCAAATAATTGATTTAAAGCGGATGACGTGACATGCATCATTTCTTCTGGTACGCTAACTGTGCACTTTTTCCCCCATAACAATCGTGCATTAGGAAAGTTTTCTTTCCTGGACAAAATCTCAGAAAAATACTTAGACTTAAGACAAATTGCTTAAGTATATTTTATGGAATACGGGCCCAGGTGCACGTACATGTATGTCTGCGCGTATGCACAATTTCTTTGATCAATTCGGTTAACAATTAAAGCTCATGTATAGTTTTGGGAGAACTTATTTTTTGTTTTACTTCCATAGCAGAATAATATGAATTAATACCTCAAATAACCTCTGTGTACAAAATGATTTGTTATAAAATCCACTCTATGACCTGAATTTAGCAACAAAACAGTGTAAATCGATTTGTTGATGGGCCATGGCTAAACAGGATGACACGGGGGAGAGTGCAACGTGCATGTGGTTTGTGTGCTAAGTATATGCTGAATAATACACAGACTGATACACACAGAATGCACCCATGCCATACCAGTCAGCAGTGGTGTGGCATGCCTAGAGTTCTGGGTTGAGAGTGAAGGAAGTATGGCCTCATTTTGATGAACATCTCCCCGTGTTTATGCTAACTATAACATATCATGAAAAGACATGCATGGTACATGGTTATATTACTTGCCCATGTATTGATATGTCATTGGAACAATATGAGGACAAGTTGAGTAAGTTTTTAAAAAATGCAATTTTCTCTACCAAAACTATACTTGGGCTTTAACTTAGATCTATACATTCATTGATTTATCAAACGACAATGATCCATATATCTTATTTTATAAAGCAAATAACGTGCGGCTCCTGTTTGTGCATTGGGTCATATAAGTGCATTTGATAACTTCAAAATTGTCCAAAGCCACTCCGCCGCGCTTCATGGCTTCAAACATTTATATGTTTACCATTGTTTACTAATAAGTTATCTCATGCACTTATTATTTGGACCCTGGATGTTCTTTTCCTATACTACGGATCAAATTACCTCCGAGCGAATCCCTCCAAGACGCAGATCAGCGCTTTCCATCTTAAAAATAGAGAGGCCAGCCGTCAACTAAAGTTCAAGTGATATGGTGAGCCTATAGAGCACACTTCCAACCCAGTCTACCTTTGGGTCACCCTAGATTGCCCCTTCACCTAGAAGAACCACATCTTGAAAACAAAGAAGAAGGGCAGTGCCAGCAGCATCCTGAAGAAGCTAGCTAACTCGAAATGGGACACTGATGGAAGCACCATCCGCACAACAGCCTATGCCCTATGCTCTCTTAAATGCCTTCCCTAAAAAAAAAAAGCGTTTGAGATAAAGGCATAGTTCTTCCCTCTATCGTGCCCCTCAACCAGAGCCCCCACAGCTGTAGGTTAGACCTTTGGTCAACCCATCTTGAGTCTGCGCCTCACAATGTCATAATCGGCCCTAAGGAGTCCCTCCCCCAAGATTCCGTGAACCCTGCCGAATCGCCTTCGGGCGGGAGTCGGCTGTTGCAAGGTATTAATGGCCCAATGGGGTATCGACACTGAAGGAAGCCCAGTATGCGAATGCGAAGAGGAAGAGACCATGAGTCACCTTCTACAATGCCCCTTTCTCCCCTTCCTCTCCTCCTGCCAAGCTGATCTTACTAGTCTTTCGCCTAATGGGATCGCCTGCGTTCATTATTTAATTTAATCTATTTGGATTCCACTTCGAATCAATATACTGGGATCTTTAAATGTAATCAGGTATAATTGCAAATCAAACAGAAGAATAGGAGAAAGGACTCGAGAAGAAGAAGAATTGTAACCCAATGTACTCAACGTAGCACGTTATTTTTTTTCTTTTACCCGGCTAAGCTTGAGCTCTCTGAGAGGTTGCACACACGAAAGGAATATTATTGCTTACTACCGGTACCCATTTACCTGATCTGGGTTGAGTATGGTGGATGTAGATTAGTTTCTTGTCAAATAATATTAAGAGATTCGATTAGCGTAATATACCCGACAGTTCGCTAATATTCCAATACATTGAGGCCTATGGACATCAATGTTTCTACATCTACATTAGATCTGTACTGTTCTGTACATTCCTGATCTAAACTAGTAACCCATGAATGTAGGCCTATTTGATGATTTATTTTTGTCTTGTCGATTTTGTCAAACTGTATTACTTTATTTCGATTTTCCATATTCAAGTTCCTGATCATCTCATGAGAGCAATATCATCACAAGAAGTGGAAGGTTTTGTCTATAGATTGACAAGTAGACACTGCTCAAGAATCGCTATGGCTGTAGGAATTACCAACCAAAACAAAATTGGGACCATCATTGATGAAAACAACAAAGATCTTTTTGACACTAAATCAATGGTCAGTGATTGGATAGCTGGAGAGGAATGCAGTAACTACGAGAAAAGATGCAAGCTGGATGATGCCATCATCAAGATAGGTCGCCATGATATGACAGGT
>CALNVZ010000174.1:2435468-2458429 GCA_940671915.1 Paracentrotus lividus
CAAAGGAGAAAGAGAAATATGAAGAGAAAGAGATATTCATTATGATAAAATCAAGTAGAAAATAATTAGAAAACCTACGACACCGGGTGAGACTCACAATGGGCGCCGCTTGATTCCAACATCAATGCCTGTGAGGGGAGTAATTGTCGGGGGGTAGTTGATCGGGTGTAACTCTCCAGGGGTAATTGTCTGGGGGGTAATTGTCCTAGAGGGGTAATTGTCCGGGGGTAATTGTCCTAGGGAGTAATTGTCCTAGGGGGTAATGTCCGGGGGTTAAGTGTGTCTGGGGGTAAATTGTCCTAGAGGGGTAATTGTCCCGGGGGAGCGGGGGTGAGGTATGTCAGGAGTTTGCCTAGGGGTAATTGTCCGGGTGTGTTCAGGGGTATTGTCGGGGGTAATTGTCGCGGGGGGTAATTGTCCAGGGGGTAATTGTCCTAGAACCCATTTGTATATCATCCGAAAACAAATTTAATTCAACCCCTTTTCTCTGGGTAAAAGATGAAACTTGAAGAGAGAAAACTGAATACAAGAGACCCTTAATAATGAGTAAGGAAGTTTAATTGTGTCAGAAGTTTCTGCCTTGTATCCCACATTAAAAAAAAAAAAAATCTTTGATCTTGAGAACCTGTATTATATATGATGTTGAGGAGAAAAGGTTTTTGATTAATTAAATGTTCAAAGTTTGAGTTATTTTTAGGGCAACTGCATTTCATTCGTCGATTTACTTTTTTTATAGTACGTACCGTGATTCCATAATAAATATTCAGTATCTATTCAACTCAAAGTTATAATGCGACAAAAGAGTAGGGTCTTTATTATCATTATGTTTCAGATTTCTTTGGGACAACTCTACATAGGGCTAAAAAGAATGGAAATCCAGAAAAACAGCATCCCAATGCCAAGGCTTTCTGTAAGTTTTAATACCTTTTTTTTTTCTTTCATTTCCAAATATTCATCTTACATCGAATAGTATTTGCATGTTAAAAAGTAGAAAAATTAAAAAGCATCGTTGTCAAGACAGGAAATCTTGCGTGTCTTTCCTGCTGGTACAACAAGATGGGAAAACATACATGGATGTGGGGCTTTGGGAGAAACAAATGTTTTAATGCGTATTTATATATTGTAGCGATCGATTATAGAAATGACATGTTTATATTGCAATGATCATATCGTCTGTTCGGAGCCATAAGGGCGTTATTACATCTTATAGATGTTCCGTTGAGAGCCATAAGGGCGCTATTACTGTACAAAATCAATGGCAATAGCGCCCTTCTGGCTCCAAACGGAACATCCTTTATCTGCAATAGCGCCCTTCTGGCTCCAAGCCGACGATATGTTCTTTCAAGGTAAAAAATCTAGGTAGAATCACAATTCCGTGACTTGCATTCTAAAACAATAGTCCACAGTCACCTCGTCTCTACAATGGCGGGTAATTCCTCTCTCGCTATGATAGCGATTTTCTGCTCTTCTACCGAGTGAGTCAAAAAAAACTTTACACCTAGAAAAATGTCAATAAAAAAGAAAACCAAATTTCATTGCTTTGATGACATTTTTCACTGAAATTATACTTTGTAATTGTTTCCTTTATTATTCATATATTTTTTACCTCCAATAAACCTCAATTTACTCATTTTACTCGCCTCTGTTAATTAATAATGAATTATTAGATCGGAATGTTTGCTTTTGATATCTCATGTTTGAGATGAATTGAGCGTTGATTGGAAGTGTGTTGTTTACTTTAGTTATTTTAATTCTTTGTCTGAGCCATATGCACATGTTGCATCTCTTTTAATAACCTTATACATAGTTAGTTGTCCTTTTGAACCCCTACATAAATTTTCACTCGATCGCTAGATATGCGACACCAGTACTAGTAGCAGCAAATTTCCTTGCGATCTAGATCGCTAGATATGCGACACCAGTACTAGTAGCAGCAAATTACCTAGCGATCTAGATCGCTAGGAAATGCGACCATTATTGAAGTAATAGTAGCAGCAAATTTCGTAGCGATCTAGATCGCTAGATATGCGACACCAGTACTAGTAGCAGCAAATTTCCTAGTGATGTAGATCGCTAGGTATGCGACACCAGTACTAGTAGCAGCAAATTTCCTAGCGATGTAGATCGCTAGGTATGCGACACCAGTACTTGTACTTGTAGCTGTTGTGTTAACTGAGAGAGAGAGAGAGAGAGAGAAGACCAGTAGGTTTGTTATTTCATTGCTGATGACATTTTTCACTGAAATTGGAATCTGTAGACGTAATATATATATATATATATATATATATATATATATATATATATATATATATATATATATATATATATATATATATATATATATATATATATATATATAAGGTATCAGTAATCAATTGTTGTGTGAACTGAGAGAGAGAGAGAGGGAGAGAGAGAGAGAGAAGAAGAACAACAGAGATAATAACCTATGCCAATAACATTTGTTTGCTGCTGCTCAAGATTTCATTATTAAATGAAGAAAAAAACTAATTTTATATTGTAAAAGTAATAAGAGAGAGAGGGAGAGAGAGAGAGAGATAGTGAAAAACGAGATGATATAACTTAGGTCTGTTATTTCATTGCTTTGATGACATTTTCACTGAAATTGGAATTAGTAGACGTATATATAAGTTATCAGGAATTGTGTGAACTGAGAGAGAGAGAGAGAGAGAGAGGGAGAAGAAAAAGAAGAAGAGATAACAACCTATGCCAATAACATGCTGCTGCTCAAGATTTCATAATTAAATGAAAAGAAAAAAAAGAATATATTTCATATTGTAAAAGTAATAGAAAGAGAGAGAGTGAAAACTAGATAATATAACGTAGGTCTGTTATTCCATTGCTTTGATGACATTTTTCATTGAAATTGGAATTAGTAGACGTATATATATATATATATATATATATATATATATATATATATATATAGTGCGATGAGACTCAACTTTTTGTACATGACGACGTTTTGTCCAGATGATATATGTGTTATGAAAAAAAAGTCGAGGACAAGCTTGGACGTTGCTGGACTTTGAATCTTTAATCAAGCTTTCGGCTTATGCCTTCATCAGGATCTCTTATTAGGCCGTGGAGAGTTGTTACGTGTTTGTGTTTATTATGTTGTTTTGAAGTATATATATATATATATATATATATATATATATATATATATATATATATATATATATATATATATATATATATATATATATATATATATGTATAAGGTATCAGGAATCAATTGTTGTGTGAACCGAGAAAGAGAGAGAGAGAGAGAGAGAGAGAAGAGAGAAGAAGAGATAATATAACGTAAGCCAATAAAATTTGTTTGCTGCTGCTCAACATTTCATAATGAGATGAATAAAAGAAGAATATATTTCATATCTTAATTGTAAAAAGTGATGAAAATATCAATACAAACAGTAAATATTATATTAACTGGAACAATATTATATCAATTTCATAATTAAAATTTACATGTACATTTGGTTTTTAACCTACATGTATATACTTCGAAAACCGCTCATTAGATGTAGGCCCTATACACTCTGAAAATTGAAATGCTGTTTTAGCTCTTCGGAGGGTGCAATCAGTACTTTGCTTGCCTAGTGACTGCACTCAAAGTGCTGTTTTAGCACTTTCACATAAGCTGAACTTTCAGCAAAAATGGGCAAAAACGGCGTTACTTCTTTGGGATTCGAACGTTGGTCCCCACCGCTGGTTCGATAATTAAATACGTCAGGGCGCCATCTTGTGTTGATTGTGTGTATATGCTGTCTGCTTTGTGTACGAGCAGATCTGAACATGCTACAAAATGATTTCCTTCGAATGTCAATAAAAGCTATTATTTCAAAAATATTATCAAGAGTCAAATTTCTTTGTATATTTTCCCGTTACCAATTACATATTCTTGCGTTCTCTTATTCAATTGTTCCATAATATAAATATTATCTTATGAAAAAAACGTACTGGTGTCGCATATCTAGATCGCTAGGAAATTTGCTGCTACTAGTACTGGTGTTGCATATCTAGCGATCTAGATCGCTACGAAATTTGCTGCTACTATTACTTCAATAATGGTCGCATTTCCTAGCGATCTAGATCGCTAGGAAATTTGCTGCTGCTAGTACTGGTGTCGCACACTTAGCGATCTAGATCGCTAGGAAATTTGCTGCTACTAGTACTGGTGTCGCATACCTAGCGATCTAGATCGCTAGGAAATTTCCTGCTACTAGTACTGGTGTCGCATACCTAGCGATCTAGATCGCTAGAAAATTTGCTGCTACTAGTACTGGCCGTGTCGCATACCTAGCGATCTAGATCGCTAGGAAATTTGCAACTTCTAGTACTGGTGTCGCAATTTCACGCTCTTATATAGAAGAGCAAGAAATTTTTGCCGTATTATTATTTCCCTACCATGGCCATATAAAAAGTGTAAACTATTTTTTTTCATCTTTGTTGACGGCAATTTTTGTTTTTTACAAGTTTATTGGCAGTTTGCTGATTGAAACTCTGCTGCTTATAGTGAAGCAGCGCCCAATATTTTTTTTTTTTTCATTTTTTTTTACTTTATTGCAATAAATTTCTGTTCACTTAAGATACGGTGAGCATATTCGATGACGATCTCCAAGTATTGCTGAAGCATCTGCCTACCAATGCGATACCATTGTTTCTAGAAAGGCTTGGTATCCCTGTACAAGAGGATGGGAGAAGCGTCGAAAAGAAGCTAAGAGACTGGAGAGACAAAGCTATGAAAGAATCCAAACCTTTGTCTTTGCAGGACTTAGTGACTATTCACAAAGAGGTCATGAAGAAGGCGAATGACAGCCATGGTAATATATCTTTCAGTTGATTTTAACAGCAAATAGTATCGAATCTATCTTGCACAGTTTAAGCGAAATGAAAAAAATCATTCTTTTGGAAGTTTTTAAAAAGTTGTTGAAAGTAAATATTTGAACTTTATTTCTGTTTGGAATTGATATTTTCATGCACTATTATTTGAAATTTGCAAATTAAAATACCGCTCATTAATATTTCCCCAGTTTCAAAATTCCACTTTCCGAACAATTTATTGGTAAAAAAAATCAAGCAAATAAATTTTCAAGAGGATATTTTTAACATTTGAATTACGACTGATTCTTTATCAAATATGAATTGATGCAGTGTTTGATGTGTTGAACGATGAATTGGAAAACTTAACTGAAAACATCTCCAGTGATCAGATGGAAGAGCTACTCTCCAGGCTTTATTACATTGACATCAACAATCAACAAGAGCAATCACCACTACAACGCCTTAAAGAATGGAGGGATAACCAGAAAATGGAGAAACGCCGACAAACTCTTCGAAAAGTCCTAATTGATTTGAAATTATCAGGTACAGTTACTTCTTGTTTCATTTTATTCGTGTTAATAACATGACAAATTGATATAACAACTGGTTCAAATTGTTACCATAATGATGTTCATGTATTTTATTTAACTGATATATATATATATATATATTTATTTGTCTGAAACTCACTCGGGAACTATACATTCTGATGTGTCGGATCATTTTACAATTTTTGTTATTTCCAAGAATATAATAAGAGTGCAGCCTGAAAGAAAAACAATTCGATATCGATGTTACAAGAAATATGACGTTAACGAATTTCTACGAGATCTAGATATGTATAACTGGGATGCAGTTTATAATTCCAACGAGGTCAATGCAGCTTACTCCAATTTTTGCAGTGCTTTCTCTAACATGTAATAAATATGGTGGCCCTGCGCGAGAAGAGACATATATACGGTCAATGCCGCACATTTTGTAACAATTGTGTAGCAATGTCCTAAAATATAGAACGCCTCGGTGTGAACTTACGGTGAACCTTGAATTCACTCTTCAACCACCGCATCTGCGCCGAAAACCTCACATGTTTGATGCGATCTTAATACTTCCACGCCCCGAAAGTACGCTATTCCAAAACAAAGCATATTTGCGAACAATATTTTTGGAGCGCATCTACACCGTACAGTTTTGCGTTCATCGAGATTGCACAGCCCAGAAGTACGGTCACAGACACAAGACTTTTCTTGTTTTTTGCCGTAGACTTAGTCTTCAAGAACAGACCCTATTTGACAAATTGCAGTGTCGTGTGAAGCTAATTCGGCACACAAGTGAATCTAGTCGCAAATTGTGAACTCCATGCTATAAATTCTTGAACACCGTGTCGCAAACTCTGCAGTCATTACAGCAAACTATAAGAACCTTGCCAAAGACTTTGCATATTATATTTAATTGCTGAAAACTTTTGAAATCTTTAAAGTGTTATTGGGAATGAAAAAAGAAAGAATTATATTGGGCCTATTGAATGGTAGAGAAGGTATGGTAGATGGAAAAGAAATACATGTAGTGAAAGAAGAGTGATAAAATAATTTAAAAGAAAAGAAGAAAATAATAAGAAATGATATAGGGTATGATGAAAAGATCCAAATAAACACAAAAGGAATTAATCATAAATTTAAAGAGGTTCCAAATCTATCTTAAACTTAAAGAGGACCGCCAAATTGATCTTAAACCTATTTGGGGTGCAAAAAAGACGCAAAATTTGTAAGTTGATTAAGGGCGTATCTCACTGAGTTGCGAACGTTTGCGAACGAGACAAATTTAGAGATTTTCGTATACATAGAATGCCTAATCCACCTCGATTCAGTAGGTAGGCTTTTCGATGTGAGGCATTTTCTGTTGTTATGTGTTTTCCGGACAATGAGCATTTTGGAATGTAGCGAACTTCTGAAATGAATGGAGTCGAAATACAGGAATTCTTTTTGTCCTGCATTGGGGCATGAAGTGATCGATCTTGGTTTCAACCACATTCCTTTCGATAGGCCTGAATAATTCTTTTGAAAATAATTCGCCAAAAAGTTTTGAACATGTTCAAAATTTCTAGGCGAATTTATTTATGATCGATTGCAAGTGCATAATTCTGTGTGTAAAAATGGTTGAATATACACATAAATAGGTTTACTGATATTACTAAAATATATATGGAAAGGGTCAACATAAATTTTAATCGGATAAGAATTACTCGATGAAAAAAATATAATTTCTAAAAATATATTTGAAAATAATAATAATAATCCAGCGTATATAGTGTCTTTGATCATGTTGATTTATTGTCATTAACAATAAACGCAAATAAAACATTCAGATTTCACTTCGGGCGTGGCTGGGCGTTGGGGTAATTGAGCTGGTAGTCATTTTCTTTTCAATTACCATTACTATTATCATTTCCATATTATTGTTATATATTTGTTTTTTTCATCTCTGCACCCATGACTGCATAATTGACAATCAATATCTCACTTTTGGCAATAATAATGTGCAGTCACACTGACACACACCACCACCCACGTACCTACACGAACCAAAACGAAGCAAAAAATGACTTCGAGGGGGCTGTGGAGCCGGGGTGCTGGGGGGGGGGGCTTCAGCCCCCACTTCAGTTCTCAGCACACGTGTACAAAATTGCGAAAATGACCATGCATTTGTGATTTCTAGTCTCTTCAGCCCCCCCCCCCTTCGGCTCAGCTCCTCTACTTTCAAAAAACGCTCCACGGCCCCTGCTTTGTGATTGCATTAAAAAAGCAGTACAAAAGAAACATGCCAATATCATACAATATAACCCACCTGTACTTGCCTAACAAGGCAGTAGGCCTACAAAAGAAAACATGCCATGATCATTCAGTACAACCCTTTGTGCTTGCCTAACAAGGCAGTACAAAAGAAAACATGCCATGTTGATACAGTAAGATAACCCTATTGAGCTTGCCTAACTAAGATCGCTAAGAAAACAAGCATGCCATTCTGATACAACGAGATAACCCCTTTATGCTTGTCTAACAAAGCAGCACAAAAGAACGTTGGTAGATCGTCTCTATATATAACTCTCTGTAAATTCGCCTGGGTTCGCAACCAGTGAGATACCCCCTTTATGCTACAGTCACACAGACACTTACGTTGAGTTACGTCCAGTTGCGTCCAAAAATTATTTTCTTTTCTGCGGATCCCCACGGATGCCTACCCGTCATAGTCTGCAGTGGACATATTGATAATTTCGTTCATCCAGTAAAACAAAGAAATACATAAGAAATAATAGAATAGACCAGAAAATAATTTTTGGACGCAACCGGACATAACTCAACGTAAGTGTCTGTGTGACTGTAGCATTAGAAACGTAGGGGGCCCTATACTATAGGCCCCCATTTGGTCATAAAATTATTTCTCTACATGATCCTCTCGTCCAGCATTCTTAATACAACAATAATTAAAAGGCACTCTTCAAACACAAGGAGAAATCTTATTTAGAATTAATCCTCTCGAAAGAGTCAAGACAATATCTTTTTATTATGCTTGATGAGCAATTGTTATGGAAAGAACAGATTGCTTATAATATAGCCACGTATTCTGGGGGGGAGGGGGGGGGGGCTTTACGGGCCCGGGCCCCCCGGGTGGGCACCCGAAAGGGCGCCATAATGACCTCAAAGGGGCGCCAAAATTGACCTTAGGGGACGCCGAATCGATCAAAATGTAAAATTAAAATAATAATAAATAAAATAGATCGTCTGTTTTTCTGTTTAAACTTTTTAAATATAGAAACAAGCGGTTCCTACTATTTTGGTTAGGCTCAAATATTAAGCCCCCTCCCTGAGCTGTCGTGTTTTTAGGGGGCTCCACTCCTCAAACCCGCCTCCCCCCCCCCCTCCCCCCGGTTCCGAAGCGTAGGCCTATGCATAACCCGTCGAGATTTTTCAATGAGGTATTTTATCGCGCAACATCCCATTAATATCGGAGGGGCATGATCAAGAAAGTGCAAAATATCTGAAAAATTTCATTTGCAATAAAGGTTTTGCAGATCGCCTTGAAACCCAATTCTTTAAGAAAGTTTACTGGCTATATATAAGCAATCTGTTCTTTCCATAACAATAATTGCTCATCAAGCATAATAAAAAGATATAGTCTTGACTCTTTCGAGAGGATTGATTCTATATTAGATTTCTCCTTGTGCTTGAAGAGTGCCTTTTAATTATTGTTGTATTAAGAATGCTGGACGAGAGGATCATGTAGATAAATAATTTTATGACCAGATGGGGACCTATAGTATAGGGCCCCCTACGTTTCTAATCAATATACCCTCCCGTAATTTAAAGACAAATTTTGCGTCTTTTTTGCACCCCAAATAGGTTTAAGATCAATTTGGCGGTCCTCTTTAAGTGTAAGATAGATTTGGAACCTCTTTTATGATTAATTCCTTTTGTATTTATTTGGATCTTTCCATTATACCCTATATCATTTCTTATTATTTTCTTCTTTTTTAAAAATTCTTTTATCCCTCTTCTTTCACTACATGTATTTCTTTTCCATGTACCATACCAATATATTTCTTTCTTTTTCATTCCCAATAATTAACATTTTAAAGATTTCAAAAGTTTTCAGCAGTAAAATATAATATGCAAAGTCTTTAGCAAGGTTCTTATAGTTTGCTGTAATGACTGCAGAGTTTGCGACACGGTGTTCAAGAGTTTATAGCATGGAGTTCACAATTTGCGACTAGATTCACTTGTGTGCCGAATTAGCTTCACACGACACTGCAATTTGTCAAATAGGGTCTGTTCTTGCAGACTAAGTCTGCGGCAAAAACAAGAAAAGTCTTGTGTTTGTGCACCATACTTCTGGGCTGTGCAATCTCGATGAACGCAAACTGTACGGTGTAGATGCGCTCCAAAAATATTGTTCGCAAATAAATTATGCTTTGTTTTGGAATAGCGTACTTTCGGGGCGTGGAAGTAAGATCGCATCAAACATGTGAGGTTTTCGGCGCAGATGCGCTGGTTGAAGAGTGAATTCAAGGTTCACCGTAAGTTCACACCGCGGTGTTCTATATTTTAGGACATTGCTACACAATTGTTACAAAATGTACAGCATTGACCGTATATATATGTCTCTTCTTGCGCAGCGTACTTCAGGTCCACCATAAATAAACATGCACCTTTGGTTACTAAACATTTTGGAAAGAGGAAGGTTGCTAAAAAGCCTTGGATATCCCAAGGAATCATGAAATCTATCAGAGTAAAGCAAAGGTTGTTTTCACAAGTGGTTAAATCTGATCATCGTCAGGATCTTGTGGATAAATACAAAAAGTATAGAAACGTATTGACGACATTACTAAGAAATGCAAAACGAAACTACTATTGTAATTTGTTGGAAAATAACATGAATAACTCCGAAAAGACATGGGCTGTAATCAATGAATTATTAGTAGGTCAAAATAGATCTAAAAAAGATCGTGAAGTGGACAGTCTTTTCAAGCAGGTTGATGGCAAGAAAATCACATCTAAGTGTATATTGTAGATGAATTTAATAATTTCTTTGTTAATATTGGACCGAATTTAGCTGATGCATTGCCAAACGGAGATATAACATACAGTGACTATTTGGGGCAGAATAAGCAGCAATCTTTATTTTGGAAACCAATTACAACAGATGAAGTTAAAAGTCAATTATCTCTACTAGACGTAAAAAAGGCATGTGGCCATGATGACATCCCAGTGAAACTACTTAAAGATAGTGCTCCCTACATATCGCACCAATTGACATATATATTTAACTTATCATTAGAAACTGATGGTGTTCCAGATGAAATGAAAATCGCAAAAGTCACCCCCTTCATAAAAAGGGTTCAAAGGATAACCCAGGAAACTATAGGCCTATATCTGTTCTACCTGTAATAGGTAAAATCTTTGAAAAGTTAGTAAACGGTAGATTGATATAATTCTTAGAAACTAACAATTCATTATATGACCATCAGTACGGGTTTCGGAAGAAATATAGTCCCAAATTATCCCTAATCAACTTAACAAATGCAACATTGAAAGCTATAGATGAAGGGAAAGTGACACTTGGCATTTTTATAGATTTTAAGAAAGCATTCGACACCATTAATCATGATGTACTATTCGGGAACCTATTAAATTCTGGGATCCGAGGATAACCTCTAGCTCTCCAGTGGTTTCAAAACTACCTTAGTAATAGATATCAATTTGTTCAGTGTGGCCAAACCTGTCCAGCAAGGAAGGAAATAAGATGTGTTCCACAAGGATCAGTATTGGGACCTATATTATTTTTTTGTATATATATAAACGATTTGCCATCAGTCACTAATTATTTCAATTTTCGGCTGTTTGCCGATGATTCCAATCTCTTTCATACTTTTCCAACTGGCCAACTAGAAATTGATGCCAACGAAGTGAATAATAATATACAAACGGTACAGGATTGGTGTGTAGCTAATAAGCTTACAATCAATTCAATGAAAACCAATTTCATGTTGATTAGTAGTAGAAGAAGAAAAATAAATATCAATGGTAAACTGGAAGAAGCTGGAAAGGAAATGGAAGAGGTTGATGTTGCCACTTTTGTCGGAATTAATATTGATAGAAATTTATCTTGGAATAATCATATTCGTTCAGTTAATCAATGTATACGGAGGAAAGTTGGCATTCTCTTCCGATTGCGTCACTTGTACCCAGGCACACTGTGATTTTATTATATAGCATTTATACAGCCTCATATTACTTATGGAATAGAAGTATGGGGAAGCACTTATAAGACCAATTTAAAAAGCATATTTTATACCCAGAAAATGGCAGTCCGTGCAATTACGTTTAGTGAATTGAGAACTCATACGAGTCCATTATTCCGAAGTTTACGAATCTTAAATGAGTATAATTTGCATGATTTAGCCATATCTACTTTTATGTTTGATTTGTTTAATCAGAACTTACCGCACTCCCTACTAGATTACTGTGACATAATATTACATAGGTATTCCACAAGACAAAAAGAAGATAGACAACTACGTCTACCAAAATGTAGGACTACACAAGGTAAATTTTCACTCTCGTTTGTGGGTAGTGAATTTTGGAATAGGTTACCCATCAATATTGGACAAAGCAGATCGAGGAACATTTTCAGGAATTCTCTCACGACACATTTGTTACATATAAATGCATGAGAGCAACTTTTCAAATTACTATCATTTAAATGCATGTTTTTTTTTTTGTTTTACAATTGTGATACTACTAGTATCATATGTTGTGACAAACCTAAATTTATTGATTTACTATTATCATTCTTTCTTTTATAGTAAAAATAGGTTATACAATATTGATGTAAGGGGTCAGGCTCTTGTGCTATTATCTGACTCCTTTTAACAGTCAATGTTATCATTGCTCTATGAAATGTATTGTACTGTTTTTGATGTTGTTAGTAAATAAATAAATCAAATCAATATATGTGAGGCGTCGTGCGAAAAGCAGACTATTGGTGAGAGACAATAAATGCGCTAAGACGTCATTTAAATACGCGCGTACGTGTCATCAAACTTTTGTCTGGCGCGCGTCGATCTGAAAGCTAGACATGACAAAACAAAACAAAACAAACGCGGGAGAAAAATAATTGTCAAAATAGCAGCTAGCTATATATTCAGAACCGGGTTGTCTCCTTTCTTTTGCTGTACTGTGACTTGTGAGCGGGTTTGTGGATTTCTGATTGCGGTACATTTTGATTGGATAAAATTTGACAACTTTCTCTAATCCTCGGAAGGTGAGTTAGCCTAAATGTATGGCAGTTTTATATCTACTTTTATTTGTTTTAATTGCAATGTCAGCACTCAAAACAGTGAATGTGATTTGATCTGATTTGTGTTGCGTGTTATGTTGAGAGCTTGTATTTTGTAGAGTCTAATGCAAATTCGGGAAATAATTGACTTCAATGCGAATGCGGTGCGAGGCCTTTGTCGGACTAGATCTATAGCTTGACTCTGCAAATTCATTATTTTACCCGGTTGTTGTATGTCCGGACAGGTTGTTTGTCCGGACAAGACGTCAATTTTAACTTGTTAGGACCTTTGTGATCAATATTTCATCAATCGATTGAAAGTAATATCAGACATTATTACACGTTTAAGTCCTTTTTCAGTACATTAAATCCATGTATTGCTTCTCTTCCAGATGTTTGTTTGTCGGCGTTCAATATTGTTAGCATAATCAGCCAACCCGCAGGTCGCGTAAAACGCGCTTATTTATCGAGCTCTCTTTTTGCCAAATTGTGCGTGAACCTCTACTTGACCCCGGAAAATTACTTTTGAAGATCAGTGCAAGCTTTATTTCGGAAAGTAATATCTCGCTTAAAATTTAATGAAATTCTTGAGTTTTCAATTACACCTCAGTTAAGGCCTGAATTTCATAATATCAAAACATTATTTTGACACTGATTGATTTTTATTTTGTAATTTAATGTTCATTTAGGTTAATATTTTGAGACATTTTTACGTTGTTTTACAAATTTCTATCGACCTAAATTTTGACTTTTATGAAAAGGCCCAAATGAAAAAACAATGATGTGAAGCGGTTACTCTCGCTCTCTTGAAAAAACCTAACATCATAAAAAACTTATTACTAATCGGGTCAGCAGCCAGCACAATGTGCGTGCTGTCATAAAAAGCCGGGTCAAGAAATCATCCCACATGCGGAGCAAGCAGCTCAAAGAAGAATCGCGGCTGTGATGGTCATCTGCAGCTGTTACGTCACGGATTTACTAGAGTTCTCGTTCCGTATGATACCATCTGCTTGATTTATGTCAATGGGATATTATTATTTCTTGTTAGACGATTATAAATAGATATAGATATTTGTAATTAAATAAACAATTTCACTGGACTTTCTACTATATTTCTGTTTTCATAGGGGAATTACTGTTGAATAAACGCTATCTAAGTTTGAAATGTTCACTCCCTTACATGAAAACGGTGCAAGTAATGAACCCTTGCCAGACTGGTGTGTCTTTATGTTTAATTTTCACAATAATAAGCAGCACTTATCAGGGGCCGCGGAACGCGGGGGGGGGGGGGGGTTGAAGCCCCTCCCCACTTTTTTCCGCAACCGTGTACCATAACGCAAAGATGACCATAGATTTGTGATTTTTAGCCTGCTCCACCCCCCCCTACTTTCGGCTTCGGCCCCTCCACTTATAAAAGCGCTCCGCAGCCCCTGCTTATAAATTACTTGTAATTAATTGTCCTACAAGTTTACAGTGCTGTTCCTATATACGCAAATGTCTAAATGTCGCAGTCCGTCATTATTTGTATGGTAACTTTAATAGTTATTTGTAATTCACGTCAACTACCGGCCGCGAGCTTCAACCGCCCCCACTTTTAAGCAAACGTGTAAAAAAAAAGAAGCAAAACTGACCATACATTTGTGATTTTTAGCCTGTTTAGCCCCCCCCCCCCCACCATCTCTTGCGGCTGATCAGACTATTTTTAAAAAACACTCCGCGGCCACTGAGTCAGTTGGTATGTCAATTAACCACGACTGCACTCGTACGGTTTTATCACGATCATCAGAGGCTCACACACTGAATCATTTATTTAAACTTCTCTTATTCTCGTAAATCCGTATAAGATTCATTCATATAAAATCATATCGAATATCTATAAAAGCTGTATACCTAATGCTGCAGTCACAAAGACACTTGCGTTAAGTTACGTTTGTTTGTTTTATCCTTATTTCATCTTCTATTCCATCATAATGTCTTATGTATTTCTTGGGTGAACGAAATTACACTATATTTGCACTCGCTGACTATTACAGCATCCGTGGGGATCAGCAAAAAGAAAGTAATTTTTGGACGCAACCGAACGTAACTCAACGAAAATATCTGTAAATTATAATGAAACCATAGTTCTCGACGAACTAGATATAGTTTATCTTGGGTCTTTGATTTGGCATGACTTGCTCAATTGCGCTTGATTCGTGCAAGGATCCGCCCCTCCCCCCCCCAAAAAGGAGAGAAGAATATTACTCCCGGAAAATAAAGAAATAACAGTCAAGTAGGTCAACAGTGCACTCGAACTGTAACGAGGTTGATTGGCACCAAGCTAACATATATCCAGATATCTTATAGGTTTAATTCAAGTGCAGGATCCAGGCGGGGCTCGTTGGGGCAGTGTATGCACCCCAGTAATCACCACAGTCATGGTCTAAACCATTTGGACTAACCCCCTTTTGGTCTCGTCCAATTTGGTCTAATCATTTTCATCTACAACCAGCTTATCTAGTTCCCCTTTGTCCAATTACCGATTCAACTATTCAATACTTGTCTCATTCCGTTTCGTCTAATGTCCATTTCGTTATTTACTTGTTTCTTTCTCCGTCTCTTACACAAGTCTCTCTTCGGCCTCTCTCATCCTATTCTCTTCAAATTTTCGTCCCACTCAACTTGTATAGAGCTGATACACTTTCTTTTGTTACTGGGTGCGGTATAATGAAAAGATCGTCCCCTAAAATAACAAAAGAATAGAATGCATGTCTATGCTCCTTCTCACTATACTCACTTTATCCAACTACAATCTCTATCTTGCTTATGGTAACATTCCACACATTACATGACACACATTTTGGAAATTAAATGCTTTCCATATAAGGTACACTACTTAAGTCAATTAAGTATTCTGTTATGTAATATTCAGGCAATTATACATACAAGCCTGTCGTCTGACACAGAGACTGTTGCAATTCTCAACAACAATCATTTTTTTTTACCAAAGATGTGCTTTAATCACTTTTCTTGTTCAATTACAATTACATAACACTGTGAAACGAATACAGTCTACTCCTGTTATAACGAAGTCTGGAGACAAAGCATAATCAGCGCCCATATCAGTGCAGGATTTTGCACGCGGGGGGGGGGGAGCAACGTGATTTTGATTTTGGTGCCCCAGTTGTGATCGAGAATCGTACACCCAATTTTGTTCATTACACCGGCGACCAAAAGATACACTCAATTTTGTTCACGACACGCAGCCTGTCAAATAAGGAAGGGGGAGGGGGGGAGTGTAGATGTGATTTTTTTTTTTTTTTTTTTGGCTTGGTCGTTCGTGTCATACATCAGTTATGTTTTGGGGTCAATTGGGTATAAACGATTTTTTTTTTTTTACAATTTTGGCGCCCCAAGGTCAATTTGGCGCCCCCTTAAGGTCATTTCGGGGACCCTGGCACCGCCCCCCCCATGTTTGACATTAGTCCAAGAGAATTGACTCTTTGAAATAAATCAATAATTAGGTATACTGTATCAACTTCAAATTTGCAGCCAATAATGATTAAAGTACATGGACAAGTAAACAAGATTAGGGGTTCTATAGTTAAACAATGCATTCTAATATATACATGTAGGTAAGACTACTAATTGAAATCTGCTACAGTTTTGCAGTTAAGATCATCATTTGTACACTTATCATTAACCTAGAAATGAATCTAATGAAGGGGCCAATGAAAATTAACCCTTTGATTAATTATTTTTAAAGCACTATACATACATGTAAAAGACATTATTATCATTCATCTACATTTGCATTGCCAAGGTCCCTCTTGAATAAAACTTGGATTGTACACATTTCCAGCTGGTGTTTTAGTTTTGGTAAATCTAAAATATCTCAAACTTTCAATTTTCAGTTTAACTTTGAAAGATAACGTCCATGTGGGGGTGCACACCAACCTCTATAATTTAAAGCCACTCATTGGCTACATGTTATATCAGCAAAAAAAATAAAACCTGGGATATGACCCCCCCCCCCATCCCCTGTTTCAAAAATCCTGAATCCACCACTGGAACATACAATATGTATATCACTTAAAAATCAATTCTACAAATCATTATAAATTTCAACATGTATATAATAACATTTTTATAAACTTAATAATATGAAATAAATAATAATTATTAGAAGCTGATTTTAAGGGAAATATTATCCTGGAGTCCCTAAATCCCCTCAAGAAGTAATGTAAATTTGTACAAAGATTCAAAGATTTTTTTTTTTTGTTGTTATTTTTTTAATTTTCATATTCTTGCAACACACTTGTTTTTCGTGCAAACAACAACCCTCGTGTGGCTGAGATAATTAACAGGTAGTTATTACTGTTGGTTTAAAAAAAAGAAATAAATAAAATAAATAGAAATTTTTATAATTATTTGAAAATCTACAAACTTTGTTTACATGGTCTATGAGATGGTTGCTTACATACATACATACACCATATATCCCCCCCCCTTTCATAACAAAGTTCATAGATAATGTTCCTCTCTTTATTAGGATGACAAGAGATTTTGATAATTGCAGCTCCTCTTAGTCATAGCTGTTTGTTTGAGCCAGAAGAGAATAAATAATGGTACATGTCTGTTTGGTGTAGGTTAGCTCTCACATCTGAAACACCTTCCCATGGTCTAGGATGATGTCTCTGCTTGGGATGATTTTTTTTTCTCTTGCGTTAAGAAGTACCTGATTTTCTGCAAGGAAGTACCAAGAAGGATCATTAGGTGAGTAGCGTGCTTCTGCTTAGGCGCGAAAAAGGAGAGTAGTCAGAAGGAAAGAAGTTCCAAGACTAGAGGGACAAATGTTGGCTGGCTTGAGACTGAAGATGAAAGATCAGTTTTTCCTATCATTGATTTTGCATCATAGCCTCATCAGATCAGGTGTTGTATACCCCCTCCACTCACTGTATCATGGATTTCCGTAAATGTTGTATGTTTGTCATAGTGTTGCAGCACACAGACTGTTAATAAGTTATCCAAGTTGGCTTCCAAACAATGGAGTCTCACACTGGAAAAATCTGCAACAAATAAAAATAAAACATTATAGAACGAATCCCTACTTCAAAATATGATGGTCAGTGCTCATTTTCTGTGCACCAGCTTAAATGTAATGCGGACTGGGTGTCCGAATTAATAAACAAAATAAAGCCCATTTTATCTGAGGATCAAGTAAAAAATATTGGTTGAATATAGTGCTTTTCAGCATCCATCTAAATTTTCTATAATTTCTTCTAAAATTTTGTGCTAAAAAAAACTACAAAGACATTGCTTGTAGACCTAATCATTTCAAATAAATGTTCAAGACATCCAACCTGTCCAAAACCTGAACAAATATTGATGATATTATAAAGGCATTCAACAAATTGTTGCTTTCATCCAGTGAAAAAAGAAAAAAGAAAAAAAAAAGACATGCTTCACTTTCGTCGAGTGTCTGGACACCCCCCCCCATCCTACTAAAGCAATATCTTGTTGTATTTTAGTACAAAATTTATAGAAAATGTTGATGATGATACGAATATCCAAGAACAGATATTTTGCTCTTAATGACCTGAGAACAAATAAAACAACAACAAACAAACAACAAAAAGTAAGAACAAAATAAACAAACAGCGCTTCATTTATTTAAATGTCCAGGTCGACACCCAAAATACATTCCATTTGCCATTTTATCATGCAGGACTCTCCCTCTTTTACAATCCAAAAATAGGCCTAGATCTAGATAGATCTGGACTAGACTAAATCTAGGAGATCTAGATAATCTGGACTAGACTAAATCTAGGCCTAGATCTAGTTAGATCTAACCAGTTAACGTTAGACTGAGTCTAACGTTAGATCTAACGTTAGATCTAGATATTCTAATCTAGATCTAGATCTAGATCTAAGTTAGAATCTAGACTAAGCCTCTTTTAATTGCATATCAAATACAGATCTAGTTCTGTTGTTATGACTCTCGAGTACGAGTCTGGAGCCATGCTCAACTTCAAGGTCAAACACATTGCATTGAGAAACAACCGACTCAGTCCAACATGATTGAAGTACATGGGACCGAACTGTAAATCGAACGACATACCGCAATCACCCCAAGCGGTGTTAAAAATGAGATTTTTCTTCTTTAGCAAATATTCGTGTTTCTCGTACAAAAAAAAAAACAAAAAATTTATTCCCAATTAATCTAAGTTGTCTTCAAAAGGCCCCTTAGTTTTTCGTAGCAATGAGCGCAATTTGAGTTCTATCAAAAAATGTTTATGTCGTATGACGCGATTACTAATCGGGTCAGCACCAGACAACTTTTCGAACGTTGGAAAAACGAACAAAAGAGGCGTACACTCAATCATGCACTGTATTTCAACAAATATTTCATTAAAATGGCATTTAAAACCTTTTTTAGAAACTTAAATAACCAGCACATCTACTCACCCCAACATTTTGACACTGGACATCGTAATTTTCGCGCTGCGATCGATTAGAATATTGCGAAATTGCTCTCGCAGGTCGCGAGAGGGCCTGAGTACGCTTAAACCGGTGACCTAGATCTCCATAAAATCGCGGTTTTGCCCCTGATTTGGGCCTGGCTGCGGATTGGCTGTAATGTATTCCATTGTATTCTAAATTACCCGTATCAATGGAGAAAAGGAGTGCATTATTGTTCATATTGCACTCCGCGATGCCAGTAAAAGCTGCGCGCAACAGCTTTAAAAATGGATACGCGAAGCAACAATTTACGTCATAATAGCACAACAGCTATTATAACAATGGATACGCGGAGCAACAATTTACGTCATAATAGATAGATCATTTTGGATTCTCCTTCAGGCAGATTTGACACAATGATGTAAACGTTTTTTTTTTTTAGTTTTTTTTTTAACTGATACGTTGCTGTGGCCATGGAAAAGTTGTTGTATAATAAAATAATATTGGATTCTTTCGTGCAATCTATAGATTATTCCATTCATCATTATGAATATTGCACTCGTCTTCGACTCTTGCAATATTCATACTGATGAATGGAATATATCCATATTGCACTCAAGTGCATCCAATATTATATAAATATTACAAAGCACAAATATTCACAAATATGTTTGCTGTTTACTGCACAAATTTTGAATAAATCCAGAGCATAAGATGATGTTTTTATCTGCTTAATTGTCCGGACAACGGACCCCCCATCCTACTCCTAAAATAGCTTGTAAACTTGGAGAGCTTGTGTCTTTAATCAATTATTATTCATATTGAAAACAATGAGACCTTTCTAACTTTTCGCTGACGAACTCAGTTACAAGTTACACTTTAGACTAAACTAGATCTAACAAGTTAGGCTATAATATGGCAATGCCAAACAATTTTTGAACTTTTCTGGTGTAGAGAGTCTACCGTAGGCTTAATCATGACGTAAACATGATTCATGATTTGTGAATGTGAGTCGAGTAAGTGTTTTTAAAATAAATAAATTGCTCTCAAATTAATTAACTTTCAGATTTTAGACTATTATAGTTGGACTTAAAAGTAAAACGCTCCGCACTTAGGCCTATTACTAGTCCAGGCCTCGATCTAGGTAGATCTAGATCTCTCTGTTGTTAGCGTTAGTTTTCGGAGTGCCCAGACCCAATTGGATATAATCGGTGAATAATAACGTTCCTCTTCCCCATTGATATGTAAATAAACTGAACTGAACTGAACTGAACTGAACTGATCTAAATGTTATCATTCATGGTTATTAAGTTTAGTGTCTTTCAGTAAGATTTCCACCAAAAAAGGGCAAAATGCTTGCCCCCCCCCCTCCCCCTTCACCCTGATTGTCATCATTTTGTTTTTTGTTTTTTTTTTTTTTTAATGTGGGGGGGGGGGGGGTTGTCATGCTTTGTTGTTTGGCAGATGACTTTTGTATACCTCTGCCCCCTATAATCAATCGCAATTTTTCACATGTTTATTTAGAATTAGATCTAGGCCTCCCTAACGTTTGTGGGGGAAGCATCTATCTAAAACTCATGCTTGCCTTCATTAAAAAATTGTCAGCTCTCAATTTGTTTGTGTTGATGGTGTAAGCCCCAGAAATAACAAGTTCTACATGACTTCTGTTCACAGAAAGGCAGAAGCTGCCCAGTGTCTCCAGGAGGTCGTGGATGTGACCAACTAGAGTTAGGCCATTTGCAAGATCCTGTGGTCGTTGGAGAGCAAGACACCCTATCATCGACCTATATTTGGCAGCAGCACTTCAAGCAGTGTCTCAAGCCTTTGAGATTTGTCAACACCACCACTTGAGGTAGCTTTCCTTGTTTCATTCCATATTCTACATGGTATAGTAGAATGTAACCATTATTAAAAGTAGTCATGGCTACATTTAGAAAAATAATGCATTATTTTCTTTCCTGTAATTTCACTTTCAATTACTCCTGCCCCCCCCCCCCAGCTAAAAATTTAAATTTTATGAAATAAGTTCATTGGGTTTATAAGCAGATACATAAACAAATGAAACCTTGATTAATATCAAGGTTTGTTGAATGTCCTCAAATATATATTCTTTAATCATTGCAGTATTTTTTATTATCATTTTTAACTTTTGATTTTGTGATATTAGTTGCAACCCATTTCCCCTTATAGGCCTATCATGGAATATAACTTAAGTAAATTGTCATTTTAAAAGATTTTTTTTATCAGTGAATGAAATATATAATCACACATATTTTTCATTGAATTTTTTCTAATGCAAAATATCAAATCATCATGAACCATAAAAGTAGCAATTTATGGAATTTTGATAAACAGCATCAAGGGAAGTTCCTTGCAAGAGATACTTCAAAATTAAACCTATGGATATGAACATATCTTATTATTCTATGATGGATTTTTCTACAAAAAAAAATTGTTTTATGTATTCTGTTCTTATCAAAACCAATGTGACATCAGGGAGGACGTACTCGTTTAAAATAGTTACTATTGACATTTAAACAAATCAAAATGGAAAAGGAAATGCATGTTGAACATTAAGTCACTGTCTAGGAAATGTGAAGGAATAAAAACTGCAAAGATACTTTTTTTTAACATTGTAATATCAGGGATTTCTTTTTCATTTGCTTTTATCAATCATGCAGTTTCGAATCATCAGAATCGGGCACTGTTTATGCCAAGAAAGCAAGGAATGCAGAGGAAAAGAAATTCTCCCTGTTGGTGAACTTTGCTGACATCCGAAAACTATCAGAAGGAAGAGTACCTTTGGAAAGAGATCCACCCATTCTTAGATGAGGATAAAGCAGATTTCTTTGCACCTCAGACATGACGTCATCAGTTTGTTTCATTCACATAAAGTCAATGTCAAGGATGAAAATTATAACCAGACCTAAAACACTGTTCAATAAGTGATTTCCTCCTCGTGCTTGTCACATTCCAGGATCCTACGCATCTTGGAACTACGTTGTCTGGCGTAGTCCTCGGGAAGTTCGGTTCCATTCTCTCCTGCGAGCTTAGACTCAATGTCTTCGTGCCGATTTGTAGCGAGGCTGTATCCCTTGTCTCACCCGCTGCAAGTTTCATCCCACAGTGCTCAATGGATCGAGTAGGAGGACAGGCACACCATGGGTGTACGTCAATGTCCTGCTCCTGTAAGGAAGTTGTGTTTAACCTTGCTGTTATGGTGTCTTGCATTGTCCTGTTGAAACAATGTGATGCCAGGATGTGCCTGCCAGGAAAAAGCAGATGGGGTCTTCTTACATCACTTCAAGCCATTGAGCTGTCAGATTACCTGCCGGATAAACCATATGATCATTAGTGGCTGATATGCCTGCCCACACCATCACAGAAGGTCCACCCCACCGTATCAACTTCACGAATGCAAATCTTCTGCATACGCATCTGTGGATGAACTTGGCAGACGGCTGTGAATCAAGGGAACAGCCTCCTACAATCGGCAAACATTGATCCAAGCTCTGCAGGAGGAATGGACAAACTTCCCAGGACTACGTCCAGACAACTGTCCAGAGCATGCGTCAGAGATGCCTGTAATGTGTCCACACGAGGAGGACATACACATTATTGAACATTGTTGTTTGTGTCTGGTTTATTTCATATCTTTGACATTGATTTTGTGTGTAAAACATGGACGGCTCTTCTGTTACGTTTTGTTACTTTTGATTCATGAACAAGAGCTTGATATATGCCATTTTATTTCTTTGTATAAAGATAATCACGTCTGTTGGATGTGATTATAGTAATGGATATGCACCATACCTGTGTGAACAATTGTTCTATATTCTAGC
>CALNVZ010000174.1:2458454-2482090 GCA_940671915.1 Paracentrotus lividus
CGGCTGGTTCTTTATGATTTGGGCGGCGGGGAGGGAGGAACAATAGATGTATCGTATTTTCATGTGTGCAATTACAATAATTGTTCGATATTACGCGAGTACAAAAACTTTAAACATACACTGTCCGTCATAAAGGCTGGAATATTTTTTTTGCCGCCTATACGCGACATTTTTTTGCTCGCTACTAGCGACATGATTTTGCTCTGACTTTAATTCTTGGAATATGTTTGTCCCTGCTTTTTACTTTTCGAGGACCCTGGCTATATCTTTGACATTCTCCCAACCCCTTCTCGTTTTGGAACTTTCTTCCAAAAAAAGTTTTGTCAACCCCGTGATGCCGCATTTTTGTCATTTTTTTTTCTCATTGGGCGCCCCTTTTTGGTTTTTCCCGGCCGATCCAAGGTTCCCCCTCAGTCCTACCAAGCGGAAACGCCGACTGAGGCTGTTGTACTGTTTAATATTGTTCTTTAAGTTAAATCTATATTTCTGGGGACAGGCTAAGGTCTCTTGTCTAGGGGATGGGTTGCAAGTAACAAAACAGACGCCTAAAATTGGTGAAAAATTCGCCGAATATTTATTCCACTTTATGCTTGAAAACAAAAGAAATGAAAAAATCACCTTTAACCCTTAAATATCATCAACTTTCCCCTTAGATTGTTTAGCCTTGATGACAAGGCTGTAAATAGTCATTATTCGATAATATTTTATTTTGATTTTCTGTTTTGGTTTGAGATTTTACAATACATTTAGGGAAGACAGAAAATTTCCATGGTGTAAACAATGAATAAAATGAATGTTGAACCCCAATTACAAATAAAATTTTGACCCTCCCCTAGACAAAATAGTCGAGCCTGTAACCATAAATCTAGATTTTAATTTAAATGAACAATACAAATCTCCACCTCAGACGGTTTTTCCGCAGGGCTAGGGACTGAGGGCGGCCTTGCGTGGGGTCGCACTGCCTGTCCACAGTGACAAAAAAGCGGCCCCAAAAATAGAAAAAATGACCGAAAATGGCCATCTTTCTGGCGCGGTGACAAACTTTCTTGAAGAAAAATCCCGTGAAGGGTTGAAGGGAAGCGTCCTAAGATATTCTCAGGATCCCAGAAAAAGTGAAAGCGTGACAAACACATTTAAGAAATTAATTAACGGATCAACATTAATGTCGCTTGAGCCAGAAAAAAATTATTCCACCTTTCATTGACGAACAGTGTTAGATTGTTTCTTTTTTGCTAGCTATAGGGGGATGTCATTTATACTTAGTTATTGTTGGAAGGTTTGCTGTTATACCTAAAAGTGCTGTACATAATTTTAGAAACAGTAGGACAGCCTGATGAACAGCGATTATGGCTTACTTATACCCCCCCCCCCCCCACAATTCAGCGAGGTCAACCATACACGATGCTCTTTCCAGCAATTATAGGATACCCCTATAATCAGGGAAGCCTATTTCAAAAAAAAATTTTACCCCCCCCGTTATATGACGAGGGCTTTGGAGGGGCAGCTAGCCAGCAATTACCCCCTTTTTTACAGGTTTTTTGAACCATATTCAGGCCCACTATATTTAAGGATTAGTCTTCAAAGAATCTGAAAACTATTCCCCAATTTAAAAAATAGGTCAGCGGGAAAATGCCTTAAAAGACCCCATTTAATGATATCTCGGGGATTTTCCCCAACCTGAGCCCCAAGAATTATACCTCTTTCCGCGAGAAATCGGGGAACAAAAGCACACGTGTATAGTTGACATTCCTGACGTGGGGGGGGGGGGGCGACGGCGGCGGCTTACTTATACAGAGGCAGATATCATAAAGACAATCCTGATATATCGTGCTTTACATCCATATAGTAAAGCTTAAATAGCAAGAGGCGATTGACATCTCTTTGACTAAACTCTGGCTGCTGGCTGATATTTCTTCTTGATGCATAAAATGTTTTCAACGCCACTTCACTTCAAATGTATACAGAGTGTGGCAGGGAAAAATAAAAATGAGTACAATAAGTTGGATTACGAGATTCTTTATGTGTCTTTGGTATTTGTATATATTCGCTGTAGGTTTAATATGTAGAACAAAGATTTAAGGAGCATAGATGTTTTGGTGTTTAAATGAAGATCAAGCCAAAAAAAAAAAAAAAATCTGAAAGTTAACCTTATCTGGATAACTTGACAGATAATTGATTAATTATCCCAATGAATAAAACCCCCCCCAAAAAAAATAAAATAAAATAAATAAAATAATAATAAACCCCATCAGATCGGCTTTTCACTGTTTATTAAAAGGGGTCGTAATATATTCATACCACATACAAATGCGTTTTATCGTAAATGGAGTTGTACTCAAGATATATTGAATTGTGCTAAAGGAAAACAAATTGGTTTTGTAAACAGAAATATCAAATTGTTGTGTGTGGGTGTGTTATTTGTGAAGCTTATTTTTTGTGGGTATTGATTTAACTTTGTGTGTGGTCCAAATGGTTTGTATTATTTTTTTTGTGTGTGTGTGTGTGTTTTGTTTGTTGTTGTTGTGTTTTGTTTTTTTTTTTGGGGGGGGGTCAAGGGCCAGGCCGATCAAGAATTGACTTAGGATGGGAGGACTTTTTCACACACAATGACATGCTACCCTTCCCTTAAAAAAAACCTCACCCCTCGCGGGCCAAGGTCACCCCCCCCCCCCAAGATCAGCCCTTGGTTATTGGATCTTAGTGAACCTCTCTCATGTTAACCTGTGTCCTGGCACTGGAATGAAATTGGTGTAATTGCACTCTCCATAAGCTTGTTTGCATAAATTCAGCATGTGAGTGTGTGGGTGTGGTGTCAGTGATGGTGTGGTGTTTTTGATATGTTGAAAATTTATTTTATTAAGCTTAGTTGCATAAATTGGGATGGGTTTCGGATGTGGGTGTAGGTGTTGGTAATATGTGAAGAATCTATCTTATTAGCTTACTTTGCATAAATTCAGCACGTGGTGTGTGGGTGTGGGTTCGGATGTGGTGTGGGGTGTTGTTTAATATGTTGAAGAATTTTATTGTGTTCCCCATGTGCATGTATGCAAACATCGTCTAGCACTGCACCCAAGCCGCCCACACCTCTTTCTGCTCTCTATTAACGACAAACAAAACCAAAACCACAAAACACAAAAAAACCAAAAAAGACCGGAAAACACTATCTTCCAATAAATACTACAAGCGATGAAAACGCCTGAATACGGCGTACCAGCCGAAGGCAGGGGCGCGCGCGGGCTTATGTGGCGTGTACGGTGTTGTTAAATATGTTGAATGAATCTATTCTTATCTAGCCTTACTTGCCATCACAATCAGGCACCGTTCGCGTGTGTGGCTCGTGTGGGTCGATGTGGGTGTGCGGTTGTTCGCTTAATATGTTGAAGAATTTTTTATGTGTTCCCCATGTTGCATCCTATGCCAAACATGTCTGCCACTGCACCCAAGCGCCACACCTCCATTTTGGCCTATTACGACAACAAAACTAAAACCAAAAAAAAAAAAAAAAAGACCGCAAAAAACACTATTCTTCCTGAATAACATATGAAAGCCATGAAAGATCTCCTTTGGGGTGAATTTTTGTGTGCGGCCTTTGACAGGGGTGGGTACTTTCTTTTGCTGGCCAGTTTATATATATATATATATATATATATATACAGGGTGACCCAGAAAAAAGGAAACCCAAGTTTGATCATCAATAATTTAAAAAATATTAACATGGTGATTATAAAATTTATATCACTGGAAAGTGCAACCCATTACCATTTTAATGATACCCCGCTCAGCTCACCAATGTCACGCATCACTGAACCTCATTGTTTTGAAAATGTCTTGCAAAATTGTGAGTGGTTCACTTTCACGCTCATTGAGATGGGTTGCTGCAATGTGCCTAAAAAGGGAACCCAACTTTCATCATCAATCATTTTAAAAACATGACAGTAGTCATTATGACGTTTATATCACTGGAAAGTGCCACTCATTATCATTGTAATGATATCTCTTTCAGCTCACCAATGTCACGCATCACTGAACCCCATTGTTCTGAAAATATCTTGCAAAATTGTGATTGATGCACTGTCATGCTTCTTACATTATCCATGGGAAACTAAAGGTTCTCTGGGTTGTCGTGACCAGTAACATGTTGAAATTACCTGGATGGTAAGATTTAAGGACTAAATAAGTAAAAATTTCCAACCCATTTATCAAACTCATTTATTTTAAGTCACTGGAATGCTTTACTTAGATTTGTTAGGAATCTTTGAAGCAACTCATCTCAAGGAGCATGAAAGAGAACCTATCACAATTTTGCGAGACAATTTTCAAAACAATGGGGTTCAGTGATGCATGATATTGGTGAGCTGAGAGAGGTATCATTAGAATGGTAATGAGTTGTACTTCTTAATCACCACTGAAATATTCTTGAAGTTATTGATGATCAAAGTTGGGTTTCCTTTCCAGGCACATTCACACAAACCATCTCAAAGTGCATGAAAGAGAACCACGCACAATTTTACAAGACCTTTTCAAAACAATGGAGTTTAGTGATGCGTGACATTGGTGAGGTGAGCGAGGTATCCTTAGAATGGCAATGAGTTGCTCTTTACAGTGATATAAATTTCATAATCACCATTGGAATATTCTTGAAATTACTGTTGATCAAAGTTGGGTTTCCTTTTTTCGGAAACACCCTGTATATATATATATATATATTTATATATATATATATGTGTTATGAATAAAAAGTCTGGACAAGCTTGGATGTTGCTGGACTTTGAATCTTTAATCAAGCTTTCGGCTTATGCCTTCATCAGGATCTCTGAACAGAAAATCATAACAAACAAGAATAAAAACCATAATAAATAATAGTAAATCATACAAACAAAATTGGTAAATAAAAGAAAACAATTGCAAAAAATGCGTTACAAACCCGTCCTCAAAGTGCACAAGATTTCGATCTGTGAAATGTGTGGTAAATGAAAGTTAAAAAACCATTACGCACCTCGTCATATATTATTTTGCATATATCTTGGTATATGTTTAGAACTAATAATATATAGATGAACTTAATTTGTAACGGTATTATTTACAAACTTTTGTTATATTTTGTTCTCTTCTCGTTTTAGAGAGAATTAAATCAGAGTAAAATACTCGGATATGTTCATACACGCGTCAACATTCTCCCGCTCCCCCTCTCTCTCTCTCCCCTTCTCTCTCTCTCACTACCCCCCCCCCCTCTCTCTTCTCTCTCTCTCTCTTTCTCTCTTACTCTCTTTCTCTTGGTCACGGCAGAACAACTCCGAAATTCACACTTGATTACACGCCCTCTACATTTCAATACTTCAAAACAACATAATAAACACAAACACGTAACAACTCTCCACGGCCTATAATAAGATAAACAAATACTTATACATATTATTTATTTTCTTTACTTTTTTTTATACATTATATAAGATAAGATGTTGGTGCCTGATTTTGTTTGTATGATTTACTTTTATTTTTTATGGTTTTTGTTCTTGTTTGTTATGATTTTCTGTTCAGAGATCCTGATGAAGCATAAGCCGAAAGCTTGAATTAAGATTCAAAGTCCAGCAACGTAGCCAAGCTTGTCCTAGACTTTTTATTCATACACATATATCATCTGGACAAAACGTCGTCATGTCCAAAAAGTTGAGTCTCATCGCACTTATATTATATATTATATATAATATATATATATATATATATATTATTATATATATTAATTATATATGCATTTACCTTTAGTGCTTTCCGCTAACCTGAGTTCACACCCTCTCCTTGGTTTTTCGATTTCACGGTTGGGTTTTTCTCCTGTCGGATTTGGTGGTGTTGCATTTTGATACTAGTTAGATTTCTTTGTTAGTGAGTTTTTGTTGGTGATGATGGAGAACTTTTCTTCAACGGCAAAGGTTGCATGGCCACTTTTCTGGATTGGTTTGACTTTTTTCGATGTCATCTTTGTGTGTATTTTTTTTTTTAATGTTCTTTCTTAGTTGCCAAATTATTTGGAGAGTTGCGTCTTGCTTTTGTACTTCTCGTGTTTAATTGATTTTGTAATGGTTTCGTAACGATTCTTTGAAGGTACCGCCTGCAAGACCATAGTAGCATTTCCTCTTCTCTTTCATGTTGTACAGTTGCTTTATAGACCAGGGCTGTCTCCATGCATTTCCCTCCCAGTGGGCATGTTTTTTTTTGCTGACAGTTACAATTTGGGTTGGGTTTGTCCTGTGTCCCGTGACTTGGATGCCTTATGACTTTCTAGGTTGTGGGATTTTATTATGGCATCCATGTTCTTTGTGCAGCTGTAGCTCACCTTAACTGTGTTCTTATAATATTTGGTTGAGTTTGTGTCCTTTGGGAAATTGCCTGCTGATGAGTTTCAAAAACCTACCGGCAACGTTGGTTTTCACAGCAGCATTGTAAGGTGGCTTTAAAACCAAGTGATGTTTCCATTTTATTCTTTCTTTTTGCTCTTTCCCCCACTTCCCTTGGTTTGCTGTACTCCAGGGGGTTGTCATAACCGCTATTCTCTAGGGCTTTGTTATATATATATATATATATATATATATTTACCATCATATGTCGTATTTCACGATTTCAATTGTTTTAAGGATACATCGTCGATCGGCGCCCTAAAGAACATGTGTACGAAGTTGAGATGGTCCGTTTTGCTTTCAGCATAATGTGCAATGACGTTGGTCCACTGGCAACTCTGCTTGGAATGGATACGAAAAAAGGGAAAACAGTTCAAGAGCCAACGAAAGGAACGGTTGGTCTGCTGCTACAACTCTTAAAGAAATCAGAGGGTACTGATACCCACCGTCGCCGTGCATTTTGTGTTGACCTTAGGAATCTTGGATTTCTGGATGCCGCTCGATTAGCATATTTTGGTGAGAAAAGTAATGACGATTTCATACAAGTCCTCTATTGTTGACATGCAATTCCATGTCCATGACTGTCTCACATTACGGCCAGTCATCTTCAGGTTTACATTATAGTTGAAACTTGAAAATATTTTAATTTAATATATTTGTAGTGTCCATACATGTTCATCTACAACTAATTGCAACATTCATTGCTCATGTCTTGGCAAGTTATATATGTTATATGAATTACGTTACATATTTTGGTTCTTTATGGGGAAAAAACTAATATGTGAAGTTACCTACCTGAATGTGACTTTGAAGGTTACAACCCATAACTTTTGTTTCTTTTCAAGTGAATATAAGAATTAATGAAACACAAGTAAAATAATTTAATAAAGGCTCTCAAAATCGGACTTCCTTTTATTGAATAGATCATAATTATACTTAGCCCCCTACTTCAACTGTATTGATCTTCCAGGAAAGCAACGTGATTTTAACCAAATGTTTAATGCTTATGTTGGTGTAAGAAGAAAAATAGAGCGAGAGAGAGAGAGGTACAGATAGAGCAAAAAGAGAGAAATTGATCATTTTCCCTTCTTTTTTTTAGTTGATTTTTATGTCCCTCCACAAATTAACATAATAAATAACATGCTTCAATTGGATCTTATGGACCCTACCAATCTACAATGATCTATGCATCTAGATTATGAGACAAGCCTCACTGCACTTTATAACATCACATCGCAGCTAAACGAAGGTAACATCGGAGATTTAATGGACCACCTTCGAAAGGAGAAGGCAGTCTTGTCATTATGGCATGAACCCACAGGGCAATTCGACCAATTCACACGTATGAAAATATGGAGGAATCAGTACAGAAACCATCCTTTCCACTACAATTTCAAGCTAGCATTAGGTCTTCGAGCTATTGGCCGAACTCATATTGTTGACAACCTTCTGGCAGGTAATCTCTTAGGAACTGAAGTACAATTATAGTGATTTCCTATTACATTTGCCCCAAACCCATTGGTAAGTTGCTGGGGTGGTCTTGGACAGCGTCCTTTTTAAAAATTATATTCGATTAATAAGGAAGTCAATTGTACATCAACTACATTCATGGTGTAATACATAAGCAGTACTGTTCTATCCAATGTTGTTGGCCCTGGGCAAAGGGTATCTAAATATACCGTAGCACGAATTGCCCAGCTATTGTCTCATTGACTCTTTCAGGTTACATTTATTTCCTTATTCTGTACCCGTCTTGTACTTCATTCATGCATGATAACATAGGTAATTTCTATTTGATCGGATTTAAACGATTTGGGAATTCTGATACGCATAAAGTTGTGTTATAATATTTAATGATTCTTTGAAATAAATACAAACAAATTGAACAAGGGCTTTTCATTTGCACTGTGAAGCACTGGAAAAAAAAAGCTAATCCTAAATGTTGAACTAGTTTTAAAAGAATAATATAAAAAAAACCAACCGTATTTTGTTAAAATTTATTTTCTTAATAGGCTCTTACCAAGCAACTGCAGTTAGTTCCATTGTTGTAATAAACTTACTTAACGCTATGGAGAATGATCATCTGGAACAGCTCGGAGTTTACCTTGGACTAAATGTTGAGGGAGGTCAAAACGATCGCACAGCACTTATTACCAACATAGTGGAGTGGCTCGGAAACTGGTTGAAACAATTTAACAACCCCCCTGTATTGCAAGCTACAGGGATCGTGGACAAGTTCAGCTTTCGAAGAGATAAGAATGACAAACTCTTCCGGAATGGCTTCTTTGAGTTGGCTGAGGAAATCATGCTACTCGAGTATCCGAGATTCCCCTCTGATTAATGCATCACGGGTGAATCAAAAATCAATGTGGAATATATAGATTTCAAAATCAGGTGCGTCAAAGTGACATAAGGTTTATGGAACTAAATAAGAGGAACATTAATTATGGTGCATGTAAACGCAAACTATAATTATTTATACACTGTATTAAGATTATTCACATACAACCTGCTAACAGTGTGACGGGATTATCACGCACATACACATGTAATGTGATGTTTATTTGTAACTCATTTCATTGGTTCCTTTTAGACCAATGTCAGACGTTTCCTCTTCACTTTCAATGCAATTTGAATGTGTTACTTATTAAGCTCATGGTCTGAATTTCAAACAGATTTGAATTCAAGAACATGAACTTAAGCGTAGTCCTGGAAGTATCCATGGAACCCTTATTATTCATATTATTTGGATCATTCAGGTCGTGTGCGGTTCCCACCAGTTTACAAATCATTTTAATGTACAGTTTGTGTCAAAAAAGTGGTACAAATGGAAAACATTTTTTTTTATATGCAGATTAATAATAGAGCGGTTTAGCCGAATAATTGTGCAAATTTTGACTAAAGCATGAAATTTCTACCAATGATAGTACATGCCATAACTTTCATTTTAAGATCGGGAGGTAAGTCAGGTTTGACCTCTGATGACCTCCAGAGGTCAATCACCTTCAAATATCAAAATATTGATATTTTGCGTTAATTCTCCGTGAATGGCATGATAATAATGTAGGAAACATGCATTTTATGTTACAATCAAGGATTATGGTGGTATCTCAACTCACAGAGACGTCTCCGAGACTTTTGTTCCGTCGCGGAGACGTCTCAGAGACGTTTCCGCGACAATTTTCAGAACTGTCTGAAAGCTTTTAAAAAAACAGTCCCAAATCTGTCTCCAATACTCGCGGGACATTCTGCTACAAATCTAGACCACGTGACAAATCTTCCACAAGTCTCGAGGATCTCGGAGACCTGTCAGAGACGTACTCGCGACCAGTGTCAAAACCGTCTCCAAGCCGTTTCCAAACTGTCTCAAATAGTCCCATATCTGTCTCAATGTAGTTTCTGCTATTCCCGCGACTCATGAAACTTCACAGGGAATGAGGAGACGTCTCGGAAACGTCTCTGCGACAAGTTTCAAACGGTCTCCAAGCCGTTTCCAAACTGTCTCAAATAGTCCCATATCCGTCTCAATGTAATTTCGTTGATTCCAGCGACTCATGAATCTTCGTGGGGACTGAGGAGATGTCTGGAATACGTTTCGGAGACGTCTCTGCGACAAGTTTCAAAACTGTATCCAATTAAGCCGTTTCCAAACCGTCTCAAAGTAATTTCTGCGAAGTAAGATACCACCATTAGTAATTATAAACAGGGTTTTATATTTGAACTCTGAAAACAATGAAAGGTCAATGGCCTCTCGAAACATCAAAATATGAATATTATGTGCGTTATTGGTAAAGGGGGACATTGTTATAATGTAATTTTAAAAATTTTAAAAATTTTTTATTTATTTTTTGTTAAAATGAGACCATTCTTTCCAGAGCAACTGATACTCAATTACAGGTTCCTACCTTTCACATCTGAGGACTGTAAAAGGTTGTTGACCTCAAAATATAAAAATATTCATATTTGCGCTGTTGTTATTAAAGTTTTGGTAATTCCGTGTACAATCTACGTATTTCGTCTGTTGCAGTTTCATTTTTGCAACTTTAATCATTGGTAGTTATCAACAAGTTTATACCTTTTGTTTTGCGCCTTGGGTGCATTTTAGGCAGGAAAGAGCGCTTTATTGTTATTATTACCACTATCATTATTATTATTACAATGGTTGCCTAAGGTCAAAGGTTGCCTAATAATACTATTACAGTCATAGGCACGTCACTCTAATAAAAGACAACGTCTTCCAATAGCTGATAGCTCTTATCATACGCCGTTCTCCTGTCGAATCCGACTTGATGAGCCACTGACATCCCATATTCTCACTAGCATGACTAGGAGGTGGACGTTTTGGCAGAGGCTGTACCGAAGGGGGGTGGGAAGGGGCAGAACTGATGTTGTCACACGGGACCATCAGGGTTTTAGTCCTCGAGGATTGTATCTCTAAGAAGTTAAACCCCGACGGCTTGTTCTCGAGTCGGGTTCACACGGTGTGCTTATCCTCGAGGATAGTTATCCTCGAGGATAAGTGAGAGGCTCGATGACCGGAAGTACAAATTGTATGTAGCGTGCGCTATTTATTTCCCCGTACTATACGAAAATCTATCGTCGTGAGAGCATCTGATGCCGAAATTTCTCTGAGAAAATTGCTGAAAACCAACAAGGTACGTAAAACTTACGGCATTTTTTACCCTGATGTAAAATTTGATATTTCACATAATGTGATGGTGAAAGAGAGTTTGAGGGGGTATCCTCAATTGTTTGTATATTTAGTAAGCTTATAGTTTCATTTTGATCATACTAGCGTGTACAGGTCAATTTGTTGTAGTGAAGGGGTGCAATGTGGCATTGAATGCTTGTCTGACATAGCAACATTAGTGCAGGTAATATGGGCAGTCCTGAATGGCGGAAATGATTCTGGTACGTATTGGGATGAGGCATCAATCTCTTTGCTACGATTTTTTGGTGTATATTCACAGTATTAATATTAATATAAATAACTATACGGCCTATATTGATTTGTATAATGAAAAGAATATTAAAATAATATTAAAAAAGAAATAATATACAAAATGCAAAACAATAAAATATATAGTCAAAGTATTTACAGGAGGTCTAATAATCATATCTTAAAGTTAACGATTTTCAACATTTTAAGCAAATTCCAGACATACTAGTGTCATTGTAGTTTTAAAAAAAAACATTAAATACATATGCCTATATTACCTGCATATGCAGTTAATATAGGCACTTTGGTAATGACGTCAACATTTGAATATTGCAGTCAGGGGGTGTTGGTGATAATTGTTTTTCTTCACAATAAAAGTTAGAGCAGTAGTTATTGATTCATATAAACTAAGATTAGACTGTGTGTCATTTTGTAATTTTATGCAAATTAGGAAAATGATCTTAGGGGGCCCATATCACCTGCATGTACCCTATCTCACTTCGCGGAAACTATACTTTCAGACTAATTTGAGACGTTTTGGAAACGGCTTGGATACGGTTTTGAAACTTGTCACGGAGACGTCTCCAAAATGTCTCCAAGACGTCTCCTCAGTCCCCGCGAAGTTTCATGAGTCGCGGGAATCGCGGAAACTACATTGAGATGGATTTGGGACTACTTTGAGACAGTTTGGAAACGGCTTTGAGACGGTTTTGACACTTGTCGCGGAGACGTCTCTGAGAGGTCTCCGAGATTCCTCGTGACTTGTGGAAGAGTTTTCACGTGGTCTAGATTTGTAGCAGAAACGTCTTGCGAGTTTTGGAGACAGATTTGGGACAACTTTTTTAGTTTTGAGACAGTTCTGAAAATTGTCGCGGAGACGTCACTCAGACGTCTCCGCGACGAAAACAAAGTCTTGGAGACGTCTCTGGGAATTGAGATACCACCATAATTCTTGAGTGTAACATGAAATGCATGTTTACTTCATTTTTATCATGTCATTCACAGAGAAACGACGCAAAATATCAATATTTTGATATTTGAAGGTCATTGACCTCTGGAGGTCATCAGAGGTCAAATCTGACTTACCTCCCGATCTTAAAATGAATGTTATGGCATGTACTACCATTGGTATAAATTTCATGCTTTAGTCAAAATTTGCACAATTCGCCTAAAATTTGGGGCTAAACAGCTCTACTATAATCACAACCTGGTATTTTTTAATATTTTCATTAAGCAGGAAAATCAGAATTTCTTCATTTAGCTGTTTTTAAACAATATAAGTGAGTATTAATCATTCTAAAAATATTTAATATATGAAGAGCTTGGTTTCAAAAGGGACTAAATCCACATTTGACCAAAGTTCAATTTTTGAGCTAAATGTATGCACCTAGTACAAGGGATTAAAATGCCCAACATCGGATTCCAATTTTTTTTTTGTTGAAAAAAATATTTTGAGGTTTCAAATTTCTGTTTCATTCCAAAAGGGACTAAATCCAAAACAGTTTCATTCCAAAAGGGACTAAATCCAGTCTATGGATTCTAAATATCTTAACTTTAACTATGTTCCCGTGTGATATATATTCTGATTTTTGCACACAGGCTGTAGATATTGATCTAAGATCGTGAAAGAAAATTTGAATAAATTTGATTAATTTTTAAGAATTTTATGAATATTCTTGGATTTAGTCCCTTTTGGAATAAAATTATTGAACCGACTGAAAATCAAATTTTTGGCAAAAAAAAAAATCTTCAAAATTTATAATTTTCACTTTTATTTTATTCATACATAATAATAATAATAATAGTATTTAAGAAACGCTATTCACGATTGTACCATAGCGCTTTACATAATTAAAGTATAAACATAGAATAATACAAACATAGAAAATATTACATCAAAACATATTTATGAGTATACATGTGCATAGAGCAATCGGCCCTTGAATTAAAGCCAACTAATTAAGCATTAAACAGATAACATTTCAAAGATTTCTTAAATGTTGGGGTACTTAATATGCTACGATTATTTTGAGGTATATTGTTCCAAATATTTGGTGCTGCAATTCCAAAACGTTTGCCTGTGAGAGTGAAGTGGAATCTGGGTTTAACTAATATTGTTTTGTCGTCTGGGGATCGAAGATTACGCCGGGGTGTATAGCCTGAAAGATCCTGAGTAAAATAGCCTGGTGTCTGATTTGTAAGAAATTTGTGTGCATAAAGACAGAGTTTGAAATCAATTCTTTTAGCAACGGGCAGCCAGTGTAATTGTTTAAGGAACAGAGAAGTTGGTGTTTGGCGTCCTAACCGAAAAATTAGTCTAGCTGCACGATTTTGTATACATTGTAGGCGTTTTACATCTTTGACGGACAGGAGAGAAAACAATGCATTACAATAATCAAGCCTGGAAATTATAAGTGCTTGAACAACACGATGACATGTCGTACGATCAATAAATCGTCTAATTCTCCAGAGATTTCTCAAATGATAGTTACATGTGCGAACAACATTACAAACATGACCAGATAATGAGAAAGAAGAGTTCAAAGTAACACCAAGATTAACAACACTGCGTGACAGAGGAATCACATCATTGTCTACTTTAAGGTTTAAATTTGATGTGGTCAGTGAAGTACGTGTGAAGGCAACAAATTCGGTTTTCTGACAATTGAGATTGAGAAAGTTAGAGGACATACACCTTCAGAATAACATTTAAACACATTTTTAACCGACCAAAAACTTCAATTAGGCAAAATAATTGGGAAAATAGACGATTTACGGGAGTTTCATTCCAAAAGGGACTAAATCCATAAAAATTAAAATTTCAAAAATTCATATAAAATACAATTTTATAGCCAGATTTTTTTTAATTGTTATTAAATAGGTCTAAGGCAATAGGTACTAGCATGTGTACCAAAATTAAGTCATATGGTTCATGGTAAAGTGATAAATAAAAAATCAGTGACTTACTCGAAATCTCCAAAAGTGGATTTAGTCCCTTTTGGAATGAAACTCTTCATATGTCATGTATGTAAAAATGTCATTATTATAGTAAGACTTCTAACATGACTGAAACAGCATGTTTTTTTAGGAAATATTAGGCCTGTTCACTTTACATAGGTTAATCGTTTATTTGGTGTTTCCGGTTTATAAATATTTTTCTTGGTTTGCTTACTCATTTTTTAAAAATAATTTTTTAAATTTTCATTTTATGCCTGAAAAGTTTGAAACAATGTATGGTTCCTACCAATTATTGATAACAGAGATTTTTTTAATGTTTAGTATGTATAGTTAGTATGAGTCTTCGCAATTGCCACACGGAAATTTGGATCACCATAGTTTGTTGTGTTCTGTTCGCTGTTTTTCACTGTGTTTTGTACCAGTATAATTGTACCAGCAGCTGTAAAATATTTTGTATGGGCACTTGGAGACTTGTAACTTTTACCTTGTAATTCAAGAGTAAGAAAAAGACGGACAGGACTGGAGGGCAAATAGGGAAGAGATAACAATTTTTTAAAATTACGATCCATGCCATCTGAAAAAGTGTCATAATATTATATTCGTATTTCAGAAGGAGGAAATGGTTTCCATTATTATACCGTATAATATACAAAAAAAAAAAAAAAAAAAAAAAAAAAGAAAAGAAAAAATGGGGTATAGGTAAAATTATTTGATTTTTGCAAATGCAAATTTTGCGAATTCTGACGGCACATTTACAGCTGGAAATATTCCATGAAAAATATGGGAATGAATAACACGGCTCATGTAATCATTAAGCATGTTAAGATTAAGAATCTGGAGCACAGGTCTTTCTAACACTTAAATTTTTTTTTTATAAAAGTCGAATCCTTCCATGTTGACTCTTTTCCTTTTTAGTTTTGGAAAAGCAAGATAATAATTATGTAAATTTACACAGGGGCGCGGATCCAGCATCAACTCTGACAAGGTAATCTATCGGCCAATTGTCTGGGCTTTATTATGCTTGTACATGCTCCAATACAATCCATTGTATCAGCTGAAACAATGTATTGTTGATATCAATTATTGGTCTACCAAAGATTCTTTGATGGTTATGCACTTTTATTGGAGTGTTCGGATGTGCTGCAATTGCCACACATACATTTACGATTACCATATTATCCTGATTATGGTGTGTTCTGTTAACTGAAATTCATTTTTTTTCAAGTATTGTAAAGGGTTTCCATTGCTCTGTATTGTAAAATAATGAGGTGTGGGTGAAAATGATTTGATTTTTGCAAATGCGAATGTAACTCAAAACATTTACTGCTGATAATATTGCATGCAAAACATCGATGGAAATGATAACACGGCTCATTTGATTTTTATTATTAGAATTAAGAAGAAAGGCAATTTTTTTAATATTTCTTACATTTTGACGCTGTTTAAAGTCAAATGCTTCCATGTTGATTTTATTTATTTTTTAGTTTTGGAAAGGCAAAATAATCATTTATATGTGAAGTTCCTAGAGCCTACGTGTTCAGGCGCGGATCCAGCATTCTGCTCTGACAAGGCAATCTATCGGCCAAATTGTCTGGACTATATTATGCTTAAACATGGGCCGATACAATTCATCGTATGAGCTGATGCTGGATATATTACTTTGATAATATATTCACTGAATCAACTTCACAAATCATCATAACATGCACATGTAAAAAGCTAACCGTTAACCTTAATACTTTGGGTAGTTATATAAACCCCTCCCAAAAAGTTACGCAAATCGACTTTGGGCCATGATAACTTTTTATATACGCTTTAGTCATTCCTGATATTCATACCATTAGAAAGATAATTTGTTCCCCTTTTTATTGATACCCTATTTGTAATGATTGTGTCATGCTTCAATGCACAGATTATCAGAATATGGGGAAAAGTAAAAAGTCGAATGTTGTAAAATGCACTTTTATTGATCACGTTGAAGTCCCACAACGCCAGTTTAGACGCTGATAACTTTTTTGGTATTATATAATTTTTATTGAATTTTATACAATTGTCAAGTTCATCTATTGCTATTTTTTATTGATACCTAATTTGCCATGGTGATGTCATGCCTGGGTCCACAGAACCCTTGAATACCAACCGAATGCAAGGCAAAGTAAAAGATAATTTCCAGTTTAAATGTTCTGTAACACAACTTTGAACCTTGATACATTTTAGTATGGGTTTTAATCGTTATCAATTTTTGAAGCATTGAAAAATTAATTTATTCTTCTTTTTATTGATACCCTATTTGTAATGATTGTGTCATGCTTCAATGCACAGATTATCAGAATATGGGGAAAAGTAAAAACAAAGTCAAATGTTGTAAAATGCACTTTTATTGATCACGTTGAAGTTCCGCAACGCCAGTTTAGACCCTGATAACTTTTTTGGTATTATATAATTTTTATTGACTTTTATACCATTGTCAAGTTCATTTATTGCTATTTTTTATTGATACCTAATTTACCATGGTGATGTCATGCCTGGGTCCACAGGACCCTTGAATACCAACTGAATGCAAGGCAAAGTAAAAGATAATTTCCAGTTTAAATGTTCTGTAACACAACTTTGAACCTTGATACATTTTAGTACGGGTTTTAATCGTTATCAACTTTTGAAGCATTGAAAAATTAATTTTTTCTTCTTTTTATTGATACCCTATTCGTAATGATTGTGTCATGCTTCAATGCACAGATTATCAGAATATGGGGAAAAGTAAAAACAAAGTCGAATGTTGTAAAATGCACTTTTATTGATCACGTTGAAGTTCCGCAATGCCAGTTTAGACCCTGATAACTTTTTTGGTATTATATAATTTTTATTGACTTTTATACCATTGTCAAGTTCATTTATTGCTATTTTTATTGATATCTAATTTGCCATGGTGATGTCATGCCTGGGTCCACAGAACCCTTGAATACCAACTGAATGCAAGGCAAAGTAAAAGATAATGTCCAGTTTAAATGTTCTGTATTAACACAACTTTGAACCTTGATACATTTTAGAATGGGTCATTATCAATTTTTGTAGGATTGACAAATTCATTTCTTCTTCTTTTTATTGATACCCTATTTGCCATAGTAACATCATGCTTCAATGCACATAATTCACGAACATAATGCGAGGTAAAAAGTGAAAAGTTGCGAAATGCATCATTGTTGCTTAAATTGAGTAACTCGCAATAGACAATAACAGTCGTAAGAGGCATTCAATTTGCAACATTTGACTTCTGACTTATTTTATTAATCAGGTGTTCTGTGCATACACGAACAATACTATTGTTGCAATTACGGTATCATTGAGAAGACGAATAATTAAAAAATACGTTAAAAGTTTTCAGGGCCTAAAGTTGAGTTTCGGAATTCAGTTTGATCAATAAAAGCGCATTTTGCAACATTTGATGTTTTAATTTTCTCTATATTTTGACATTATGTACATTGAAGCATGACACAATCATTAGAAATAGGATATCAATAAAAAGGGGAATAAACTATCTTTCCAATAGTTTAACTATCTGGAATAACTAAAGCATACCTGAAAAGTTATCATGGCCCAAAGCCCATTTGCGGACTTTTTGTTAGGAGTTTAAATTTATATTCAAGGCTATGCATCTGTTGATCACTGGCGTGAATATTCACAATCGAATGACACGTGCCCTTAAAACCAACAAAACAACAACAACAAACTTTATCTTAATCTAAGCGATACGTGAATGAACTAATGTAAGTAGGTATAGAAATGGCAATTGGAAAACTTTGTTCTTATGTCATTTGGAAATACATATATGCATGTGATGTGGCTTACACCTGTAAACGTTTTATTTGAATCGATTTTAACCGGAAATAATTTACCAAACTCTTTATTTCTTAAACCAACCTCAACTCATGAAATACTGAAAATAGTTTCTTTTTTAAATACATCTAAGTCCAGTGGACCAGACGGGATAGATCCAAAAATGATAAAGAAATGTATGAATTATATGCTTTGTTGAGCCTTTGTGCTATATATTTAATAATTCAACCTCTACAGGAAATATGCCAAATGATTTGAAAGTAGCTCAGGTAGTACCAGTTTATATTTTTAAAAAAATCGAAAGATATAACCGATTACTGACAAATAGCTATTCTTCCTCTATTCTCCAAGATTCTTGAAAAATGATCCACAAGCGTTTATACATTTTTTACAAGTCAATGATATCCTTACCGATTCATAATTTGGTTTCAGAAAAAAAATAACTTCCTTAGCTGATTCAAATTCATGGAATCATGTACAAAATGAAATTGAAAAAGGTAAATTTTGCATTGGACTATTTATGGATCTGTCAAAAGCATTTATCACCATTTACCATCATATTTTATTACACAAGCTCAAGTATAATTAGAAATCAAACAGAAGAATAGAAGGGACTCGAGAAGAAGAAGAAGAAGACAAAAGCTCAGTTTATGGCGTGAGAGGTATTGCTCTAAACTGGTTTAAAAATTATCTGTTTGATGGAAATCAGTATGTAATGGTCAATGGTGTCAGATCTTCTATACAAGATAGTATCTATATGTAAATGATATAATTAAATCTTCTTCTCTTCTTGAATTTTCCCTGTTCGCTGATGATAAAAACCACTTGTCTCAACAGTGAACAGGGAAGTATGAAAGGTTTCCACCTGGTTCAAAGTAAATAAATTATCTTTACCGTATCAGGACATCTCCCCCGGAGGACAACTCCCCCGGGGACAACTCCCGGAGGACAGCTCCCCCGGAGGACAACTCCCCCGGAGGACAACTCCCACGGAGGACATCTCCCCCGATGAAAACTCCCCCGGAGGACAAGTCCCACAATGGACATATCCCCCGAGTAAAACTCCCCCGGAGGACAACTCCCCTGAAGGACAACTCCCCCGGAGGACAACTCCCCTGGAGGACAACTACCCCGGAGGACGACTCCCCCGGAGGACAACTCCCCCGCAGCACAACTACCCCGCAGGACAAGTCCCCAGGAGGACAACTCAACCATTCCGGAGAACAGATCCACATGCACTCGTTAATTTTTTCTCCATTTGCGATTTTTAAAAACTTTTTTTAACCGAAATGGCCATTCGTGGAAATACAAAATCTTTGGCATTTTTTTTTTTTTTACCGGCGAAGGGTGTTAAAGTTTGGCAGCTGTAGAGGCGTACTGCTATTGGAACCGAATTTTATCGTCAAGAGAGAGATCGAGAGATCGAGATATCTCAACTTCAGTCTTAAATCACCATAGGAAGATGATCTGATTAGATTTGAGAGTATGTAGGTCAATGGTCAGGGCCGTAACTAGGATTTTTGCGGGGGTTCGAAATCTGAAAAAAATGAACCTTTTGAAGAGATGATTGTTGAGCGCAAAGCGCGAGCCGAAATTTTTGACTAAAAATGACCCGAAGCAGTATATTTTTACTTTTAAGGTTCTATTTTTGTTGTTGTTATTCTTTCACAAACGATGACGATCATCTTTCTTTCAGCAAAAAAAAAAAAAAAAGGGATTTTCAAGCTCGAATCGTCAAGTGGAAAATTTTATATCACACCTCTTTAATTATACAAAAATACATGTACATAATTTGATACAAGGGTTTTGTTAGGTTTTGTTTTGGCTTGTTTCAGCAAATGTTTTAGAATTATAAATGATTTCATCGGATATGTTGACAGAAATACTGAAAAATTGGTTGATAAACCAAGATGTTTTAATTGTCATCTACTTCTGGAGATACTTTCATACCAACACTAGTTGCAATAACACCCTCTTATGATAGCGATGACACGGCATGAATGCAAAGCTGTGCAAGTGCACACTTATGAACACACACCATTCAGATATAACCATTGTCTGTAAAATCTTAAACCCAATGACAATGATTGTATTACATTATTCCATGAAAAATGACAAAACAAGTGATGATGTTGGAATTGAGCTTTGGGAATTTCTTTTTTGATAAATAAAAATTGTGTTCTCGTTTAAACTATTGCTCCCATTCTAATTTGTTTAGGGTGTGATTAATTATTAATTAAAGCATAATTATCGTGGCTCACCCCCCCCCCCCCCTTGCTGAAGACGACTAGAGATATGTAAAGGCCAACTCGCCCTTCGTGCTCTTTTCTACTCCTGCACTGTAAACATAAATTAGTCATTTTGACCAATAAAAATTAGTCCTGCCATATGTCTGAAATGACTAGAATTAATTAGTCAGATGACTAACGTTTAGTCATTTCAGACACTTTTGGATAAAGTCAGATGACTAGAATTAATTAGTCAAATGACTAAAGTTTGGTCATTTCAGACACTTTTGGATTTAGTCAGATGACTAGAATTAATTAGTCAAATGACTAAAGTTTAGTCATTTGAGAAACTTTTGGACTTAGTCAGATGACTAGAATTAATTTGTCAGACAAAGCCAAATATTAGTCAAATGACTTATTTTAGCTGGTCATCATTTTAAGGCCATATTTTATGTAAAAACAAAAGAAATGAGCACTAAATCTCTTCTTGATTTAAACAGATCTATTTTAACATAATCGGGCTATACATAATAATATATGATATAATTATATATAATAATAATAATATATAATATAATAAATAATAATAATAATATTAATAATAATAATAATAATGGTCTATACTTTTAACTCGATAAAACAAATTTACAAAAATTTCATTTTTACATAGTACAACAATAATTATAAAAATATATAGCATAATAGTTAACATTATCATGATAGCAGATACTCTGAATTGTTGTAATGAGGATTACATAGTAAATGGCCTGTCAGACATCATAGTGTTATTACTGTACTAAAGGCAATTGTGAGGCCAATACACTTAAATAGCATAGGAGGAGAGAGTGAGAGGGTGAGGAAGACACAGAGTAAGAGTAAAGTGATAGGAGAACAAGAGGGGAGGACAGAGGGAGAGAGAGAGAGACCAGGATGGAGGGGATGGAGAAGAATGGAAAGTTTAATACAAATTTGTATTTAAAAAAATGAAATTAAAAGCATAAATGTAAATTCGAAAATATTTGTTTCAATGAAGAAATTCCCAATCATCACCTTCACTTCATATATAATAATATGTATACGTATGCTTTGAATGTGTACATGTATGCATGACATGTTGCATTTTCACTGCATGCAATACATTCAAACAAGGTAAAGTACGTGGTACAGTGTAATATAAAGGTTTGAATACAAAATTGGCCCTCCAGGCAGCAGAGACGTCAATTCTGTGACGCTCTTCAAACTGATCAGTTTTTGGATTGCTTTACGAATGGTCGGCCTATATGTCCATTATATACGGACTATATATAACTTACTACCTCGGATAAGAAATGGCTATACGATATTCAGTACAAACATTGATTGAAGTGGGAAAATCCATGAAAAATCTTCTCCCTTCAAAAACATGGAATATCTTAAAAGACATGAACATTGCCAAACAACACAGAAGAGGATGTCGAGCTGGTTCCAGAAAGCAACGTTCTATATGTACGATTTTGTCTGAGAGACCAGCCATTTTGAACCATTCGAACGTCCGATTAACTCCGAACAATAACTTAGTAACATATAGCAACCGCCCACAAAAGCCCCGAGTTCATTGCAACTTCCCTCTGTACTGTTATGCAATCCAAGATCTCTGAATAATAGGGAAGAGGAACTCCACGCGGTGCTAGACAACAACAATGCAGACGTCGGAGTAATCTCCGAGACCTGGTTTACTACCAATCAACCGGTTGATAGCCACAATATTCTGGTTATGAACTATTTTCGAGACCAAGACTACAACGCCGTGGTGGTGGCCTTGCGGTATACGCCAAGAAGATCTACATGGCGAATATCTGGATCATATTGAAGTACGGAGGATATTGAAGCATTGTGGGTAAACCTTCGTCCAGCTAGACTTCCCCGAGCAACATCCAGAGTTGTATTGGTGCAATCTATTACCCCCACAGAGCCGGTAGCAGATGCTCTCAAGGATCACATTGCATCAACAATTGATCGGATCCTTACTGATCATCCAGACACTGGTATCCTTCTCATGGGTGACTTTAATCACCTCAATGTCAGCGAGGTGTTATCGAATGCCTTTGTCCAGGTGGTCAACCAACACCAAGGAACGAAGCGATCCTTGACTTGATTTTCACAAATCGACCAGCATTGTACCATCAACCGACTGTGATTGCCCCGCTGGGCTAGTGACACAGTGTGTCATTATTAAACCCTTACAACAATTCAGCGGAATCAACGAGCAAAGAGGCACACTGTCCGCCGATGCCTGATAGTAATATTCGAGACTTCGGTCGGTGGATACTGAACATGATTGGTCTGAATTATACGACACCATTAATGCAGAGAAAAGTGCCAGATCTTCTACGACACTTTGTACGCTCCATAGATAGGTACTTCCCCAAAAACTGTCAAACTGCATCCCAATGACAAGCCATGGATGACGCCAAGGATTAAGTCATTGATCTATGAGCGAAGGGCATTGAAACAAAGAATCTCGATACAACTTGAAGAAAAATGAAACGGTTTATTAAGCAACAATCAAATCGTGAGAATCGCTGCACAAAAATCTCATAATGCGAACCGTGTCCAACAGCAAAGAAATCATCAGCTGATGGTTTCAGACATGTCCGCGTTATGACCGGTCAAGGAACAACTAATCCTGCCATCGCGGTACCTGATGTCGACCCAACTGACAGCAAAGCTATTGCAAATTCAATCTGCAACCACTTTGCCTCGATTGGAGCTGATCTTCTACCTTTGGACAATAGCCGATTACCTGCTTACCTACCATCTAAGCGGCCCCTTACACTACAGCCATGGGAAGTGTTCAATGAATTGAAGAAATTGAAACAGCGAAAATCTTGCGGCCCTGACGAATTGTCTGCACGTTTCATCCGCCTCTTCTCCTATGAGCTATCACTGCCCCTTACCAACGTTATCAATGCATCTTATGAACAATTCGTGGTGCCATCTATGTGGAAACGAGCATTAGCATTTTGCATTAGCTAAACTCCTTGGTATGGGAGTTTGTTCTTCGTTAGTTGCTTGGATAGCCCAATTCTTAACGAATAGGAAACAACGAGTAAAATACAAGTCAATTCTATCTGAGTGGAATGAAATACACGCAGGAGTGCCCCAAGGAACAAAGTTAGGACCGGTAGTTTTCCTGGGGCTTATAAATGATGCCATTGTGCCTGATACAAACGACGAAATAGATGAAGTGCGCAGATTCAAATACGTGGATGACCTTACGCTCGTAGAATCTAGCAAAGTCGGTTC
>CALNVZ010000174.1:2489875-2510231 GCA_940671915.1 Paracentrotus lividus
CTCGTCTCCGACAGCTCCCTGACGAATAGTCGGGGAGAGATCTTTCGAGCATGCTTGAAAGATTCCACCCCGACCCTTTCTTCAAACCGACGACAGACTGATTTAAAACCGATAATTCCGACCTCATACCGACGTTAAACTGACAACAGACCGAACCCTGCCATAATCATCCTGATGGCTGCCGAATTCGTCCTGACTGGCACAAAAGTGTTTTTGGGTGATCGGTTTGAGGTCGGTCTGCCGGTGTGACTCTACCATAACTAAAGAGTAGAGTCACACCGGCAGACCGACCTCAAACCGATCACACCAAAACACTTTTGTGCCAATCGGGATGGACTCGGCAGCCATCGGGATGATTATGGCAGGGTTCGGTCTGTTGTCGGATTAACGTCGGTATGAGGTCGGAATTATCGGTTTTAAATCAGTCTGGTATCGGTTTGAAGAAAGGTTCGGGGTGGAATCTTTCATAGTGCAGTCAGACCGGCCAGACCGACGTCAAACCGACTAAAATTGAATGAAAATTTCAAGATCGGGAACCGATGCAAGCCTGGCACTAAAACCGACAACCCCGATTCTCCCTGGAACCCTCCTCGATACTTCCTGGACCCCTCCCCGATTGCACACTGAGTTCTCTTTGTTTCGTTTTGTTTTGATTTGTATTTATCCAGTGAATTGAATTTGGATAGATGTTGGTGGGTTCTTAATCGATATTATATTATTTTCATGTTATTATGCGCTTATCCAGGATTTCACAACAGGGCCGGAACTGATTTTGACGACCTAGGAATTTCCAAAGGATAACCCCCTCCTCAAGAATAAAACCTAAGTCTACAGCTAAAATGTATAATGAGCATGTATATGAAGCTCCTCTTTCAAAGTAAATCATCTGGGGTTTTATTTTATTTTTATTTTACTTTGCCTTGTTGATATAATCACAACAAAACACTGCACATTAACTACATATTTGTTTATTTTCTAAATAGCGTTTTCATGAAGAAACAAAAAATGTATTGCCCCTTTGAGAAGAACAAATGTGAGCATGAAAGGTAAGAAACAAATTGTATCTACACAATGACCCGAAGGCAAAGAATACTAAAACTCTTTGGGGTTAAATTTTGTTATCTTTTCACGAGTATCATGTGAGCAGGAGCTGAAATTCTCAGGAACAGAATGTAATTACCCTTTGGAAAAATGATGCAAGCGCGAAGCGCAAACGAATTATTTCCTATGACCAGAAAGCATGGAAATTCAAGCACTTTAGGTTTCAATCTTTTCGTGAATATAAAATAATTTTTTGCAATTATGTTTTCGATCAATTTGGAACCTCCAGTGAAAGATCAATTTTCTGATCAATGATTTAGCGCCCTGTAGTTTCAAGTAAATTTGGCGCCCCTTAATTTCAAAAGTACTTTGGCGCCCTATGAGTTCAAGATCAATTTGACGGCCCCTAATTTTAAGATCAAGTTGGCTCCCCTTAAGTTTAAGATCAATTTGATGCCCCCTTAAATTGAGGCGATTTGGCGCCCCTCTTTGATTTTAAAATCAACTTGGCGCCACTAAGTTTAAGATCAAGGCACCCTCTCATGTCACGTCAATTTTGGCACCTCCATAAGTTTGAGATATATTTGGCACTCATAAGTGTGTTATCGATTTGAAGTCCCCTAAGTTTAAGATGGAATTGGCTCCCCTCAACTTAAAATTAGGGGCCGTCAAATTGATATTGAACTCACAGGGCGCCAAAGTACTTCTGAAATTAAGGGGCACCAAATTTATTTGAAACTACGGGGCGCTAAAATCATTGATCAGAAAATTGAGGGGCGTGAAATTGATCTTTCACTGGAGGTGCCAAATTGATCGGAAACTTAATTGCAAAAAATGATTTTATATTCATGAAAAGACTGAAACCCAAAAGTGCTTGAACTTCCATGCCTTCTGATCGTAGTAAATAATTCGCTGGCTCTTCGCGCTTGCATCATTTTTCCAAAGGGTAATTACATTCTGTTCCTGAGAATTTCAGCTCCTGCTCACACGATACTCGTGAAAAGATAACAAAATTGAAGCCAAAGAATTTTAGCATTCTTTGCCTTCGGGTCATTGTGTACTATAGATATAATTTGTTTCTTACCCTTCACGCTCACATTAATTGTTCTTCTCAAAGGAGTGATGCATTATTATCTTTTTCTTCATGAAAACGCTATTTGAAAAATAAACAAATCTGAAGTTAATGTGCAGTGTTTTGTTGTGATTATATCAACAAGACAAAGTAAAATAAAAATTAAATAAAAACCCAAATAATTTACTTTGAAAGAGGAGCTTTATATACATACTCATTGTACATTTTAGCTGTAGACCTAAGTTTTATTGTTGAGGAGGGGGGGGGGTTATCCTTTGGAAATTACTTGGGGCGTCAAAATCAGTTCCGGCCCTGTTGTGAAATCCTGGATAAGCGCATAATAACATGAGAATAATATAATATTGATTAAGAACCCACCAACATCTATTCAAATTCAATTAATTGGATGAATACAAATAAAAAAAAAAAAAACGAAACAAAGAGAATTCAGTGTGCAATCGGGGAGGGGTACAGGAAGAATCGGGGAGGTTTCCAGGGAGAATCGGGGTTGTCGGTTTTAGTGCCGGACTTGCATCGGTTCCCGATCTTGAAATTTTCATTCAATTTTAGTCGGTTTCAGGTCGGTCTGGCCGGTCTGACTGCACTATTAGGGTTGGATGCTTGGGTGTGTGTATGTTTGTCATTGCATTTCCGTTTGACCCATTCTGCTCTTTGTAGTAGTATTCTTGGGCAAGTCCACGCTATTTGTTCCCAAGGTGGTGATTTTTCGACTTTTTGTGTCAAGTGTGTCAGTGGGTTTGTAAAGGTATACATAATTTGTTATATATCACCATAAAGGGTATGAAATTAACTTAATGCAAATTAGGTCAAAAAGTCATTTCAAGGTCATATGACGTCCCAAGGGTCATTAATATTTATGAAAAAAATAAAATAAAATGTATTAAAAATGCTATTTTCAGCCATTTATAAAAGAGGTTTGTCATAGGAGTACAACCAAAAAGTATATATTTTCTGTTTCTATATTTTCTTGGCTAACTCTGGTGAAAATATTACGAATCTAGCACATAGCTTTCCATATTTCTAGACTTAAAATATGCAGGTCTCAGAAATAGTCTCACAAAAGTTACTGAGCTGATGTAAAATCATGCACTTTTATTATTCACCCTCCCATCTTTAGAAATGAAACAAAATTAGTGTTTTTTTTTCCATTTATTCTTTGTATTACGTTTCTTTTGTTTTATCAGAGAGATTTTTTAACAAAAAATGGCTACACCAATTGCTTAATAAAAATATTATAGGGCATAATTGTCCCGTGTGTTACATGACATATTTTTTTTTAAACTTGACCTTGCCAGAAAACTGAATTTGTTTTAACGTTAAAATTTGTCCTTACCATGTTTATTACTAGTTTAAGAGGATAAGACTAGGCAAGTTTAGATCTAATTTTGAATTCAGAGTTATATGTGAACAAAGTTATAATTTGAAAACACCATTTTTTCCGGTCCCGTTTGTTACAGATGAATAAATGATCATAAATTAATTATGAATTGAGTTATTTGAATTATTCTTTTATGTTTTTGTTGAACTACGATTAACTTCAAGAATTTACCTAAGGATTGAGATTTCATTCAAGATTTTTCAAACAAGCCCTATTTTTGGCTCCGAATGGCCCGTTTGTTACCGCGCAAAATAGCTTGGACTTGCCCTCTTATATTCAATGTTCATTTTTGTATTCATTTTTTTGGCCACGCTTCATAAGCTTTATGATTCCTTGTAGCCCAGACCATATTTTTGCATGTAAGTTTAATCTGATTTATCCTATGTACATTTCTTGGTACATTCTTGCTTTTTATGATTGAATAAATTAAAATTGAAGTTATAGGCCTATTATCTTTGGTAATGATAACAGTCAGGCATCGTACCTATTTCGTAATTCTAGATTTTTTTTTCAATCAAAGCACGATGAAATGGGTCCCATGTGATCCAATAATAGTACTAAACGTCATCTATCGTCATTTGTCAAAACTATTCCATTTTATTAAGAAGAAAAAAAAATAACAACATTTTATGATCAATTTCTTGAATCGTCTGCCAGTCTCTCCCAAAAAGCACTGACCTAATAGTATGGACTGAAAACGAAGTAAGGCAGGCGTCAGTTATTCTACACCTGCGAGAGAGAGAGAGAGAGAGAGAGAGAGAGAGCTTTTGGGGTCTATGTGTACATGTATGTGTTTATCAATGTCTTCTACAATTCCATTCAAATACGTTATATCTTTCAATTCGCCTTACAATTCAACTTGCATATCCATTGTGAGTATTTGTGCGTCCTATATTTCGCTTTGTAGCTTACTTTCAATTACTGATTCTACTACAATTTACTGATTCAACCGTAAATATATTCTTTTAAACCCGGAAGAGTTGGAAAAATGTTATTGAAATTTGATATTAATCTCATTCTTTAAGTCAACGCACACATGTTGCATGCCTTTTAACAAGTGCGATGTGTATTATATACTTGAATTTTTGTTCCGAAATCATTGATTCGAAGTTATGATATTAAGCTTATGAACTTCAAAAATGAATTTTTTGTCCATTGACCTTGCTCACAGCAACCCGCACGTAGATCCGAAACGTACGCAAAAAATATAAACTACCAACCAACTATTGACCTTGCCCACTAAAGTATGAATTTATTTTCTTCATAACATTTGCTCAAATGGTAGCTGGTAAATATTCCTAAAAACATGCATAAGTAGAAACATTTTCAACTCCTGATTTAGACATCATTACATTTTTTAAAGGGGAACTTACTTTGGGTGTTGTTTTTTGTCATACATTTGTGGTCTTTTCAAAAATTAATGTTATCATGTTTTTAATGTTGTTGGTTTTATTGCCCCACTCAGCAAGTTTACCCCATATATCATTGAGTCGTACCGCAAAGCTTATACCGATGATGATAATGATCATGATAATATCGTTCAAGTTGTCTGAAGTGCAATACCAGTTATCAATCTGTTCTTTACAATGTAATACGTTATCATCTATGTCAAAACTTCCTCCCTGTGTTTTGAGGGATCCCCACGGATGCTTCCCATCAGTCAGCAATGATAATCTTGTTCAACCAACAAAACAAAGAAATACATAAGACATGATGGAATAGAAGATGAAATAAGGATAAAACAACAAAAACGTAGCTAAACGCAAGTGTCTGCGTGATTGCAGCATTACTCAGGTTCTTCTGCCTCTTGTACGTACCGATGATGAATTGCGAGAATACATCAACTCAGACTCAGCTGACAAGCCAAAGTGGGGATTCCCCTAAACCTTTCGCCATGCTTTGGTGAATAATGAATATCACACGTCACATCAACCGCAATGGCGGCGGTACAGATACAATGGCTGCGCCTTTTGCGCACTGCAATGGTACTCTACATTGTTATCGCTTCCCCTCCCGGTAAGTACAACTGAATATATAATCTATTATCAGCGGATAATATTATAATCTTCAAAGAAACCACTACCATCACCACCACCACCACGATCAAGGTTGACAAATGACTTTGGCGGTAATATATAATGTAGATGCATATAGGCTAGGTATTAACCTTGAAGGGTAATTTTTGGCGGAGGTACGACTGCTCTTCTTCTTCCGGTTGAAGTGCTGCTTCAAAATGCTGAAGATAAACGCACTTTAAGCTCTCCGCTTAAAGGTAGTGTCATCCTTTTTCACAAATTGCGAAAACTAATGCAACTTGGCATAACTTTAGAATATGATCAGCCTATACTGTCTATTCAATCTTACTGTCATAGGTTGCCTATGATCACTAATATGAAACGAAAATCTGACTACCATCAACATCGTTGATATTACAGCGCGTGCAGCGCGAGCACACACAGCAATATACACACGGCGTATCAGCGTGCATTATTCTCTGCGCTAACGGTCAACGGTTCGCACCGTACGGTATATTTTTCGAGGTTCGAAAAAATAGGAATAAATTTTGATAATCGCAATATAATAACAAACATACACATTTGAGCTTAATCATGTTTTGGGAAGATATAGGGGAGACTGGGGTAATTATGGCCCCCTTTTACAGATTTCCTATTACTATCATTAAACGAAAAGTCTAATAATATTCTAATTATGTAAACATACAGTCAGTCTATATACCTGTAATATACAAAGGAAAGTAAAAACCTGTCACTTCTCATTTGCATACACTGCAAAAACTTGGGTGTTAAATTTAACACCGGCCCGGAATCTATATGCGACCACACCAACTGGTGTTATATTAACACCAGTTTGGGTGTTAGAAATACATTAATAAAACTATTTGGTGTTATTTTTAACACCACATTCTGGTGTTAATTTGACACTTTTCATAGTGTTAATTTCGAATTTGATACCAGTGGGTGTTGATTTCACTGGCGTAATCCGTATAGAATGCTATTCATCTGGGGAAATTACGTAAAAATACAAAGCGTCATCCCCCTGATGAATAGATAGGGCGAGCGAATTTACGCTAGGGAGTGGTTGATTTTATTCTTGTTGGTGATAATTTAACACCAATCGGTGTGGTCGGATATAGATACCAGGGCTGGTGTTAAATAACACCAGCTTTTGGTGTTAAAAAATATTCAGTTAACTTCATAAACTAAAGCTAAATTTGCTGCTATATTTGTGTTTATGATATTTATAATTGATATATATCAAATGATATGACTTTTACCTGCAAAAATTTCAACAAAGTGCTTTTTCAGAATTTGTCTTAACACCAAGTGATGTTAGAGAGATAGCATTCTAATTCCGAAATCTAACACCACAAATTTAACACCCGCATGGTGTTGCATATTTAACACCAGCGTTTTTGCAGTGTATTAATAACCATTATGTTAACAACTTTGTGAGGCCATAATTACCCCACGTGTTGGGGTATTTATGGCCCCTATTGTCATGACTGTATGAAAGGATATTATGCTAATTAGTTAGGGTAATGTACACTGAAAACCTAAACGGGTAGACCGACTAGCTTTAAAGCTAGTCGTAGTGATGCCCAGACTGACTAGCTCTAAAGCTAGTCGGTCACGACGGACTAGTTTTCCTTCAACGCAACCCGGTTATTACGGACTAGCTTTAAAACTCGTCCGTCTCTACGGACTAGCTTGAAAGCTAGTCCGTCAAGTTAGTCCGTCAAGACTGACTAGTTTTAATGCTCGTCGGTCACGACGGACTAATTTTAAAGCTCGTCCGTCGTGACCGACTGGTTTGACGGACTAGCCTAAAAGCTAGTCGTAGTGATGCCCAGACTGACGAGCTTTTGAGCAGGACTAGCTTTACAGCTAGTCGGTCATGGTGTAAAAGCTAGTTTTCTGCCGCGATGTTCTTGATGCTGTCTTGACAGACTAGCATGACGGGCGAGGTTAATATGGCTTCACCATTGGTCAGAGACGTCAAATCTGAAATATTAGAAGACATTATAAAGATACGATTAAAAACATGCATTTTGTCACAAGAATTTGAGCAAAAAAATAAAAAATAAAAAATAAAAAATAAAAAAAATAAACATTTTATTATGATGATATAAATCAGAAGACAGGAATTAATACAGGAGGCACAATTAGCATTATGGCAATTAACAAATAATGGGGGCACGGGGCCCAGGAGTCGCCGCCATGGCTTGCATCGTCATGACTTTTTGTTGTAGGCCTACCTGCTTTTGCATTTTCGGCGTATACACTTGTCCTTGAGAGCCACTTCAGAATCCCAAAGTCGCGCCTCGAATCCAATATTCTTTTCTTTCAATTTTCATAATTTAATGTGATTGTTACTATCGTCGTAAATACACACAATTTATAAATTAATTTGGCAAGACATAATTTTTCGCGTTGGTGATTATAGCATTAATCTATGTGAAAAAAATAATGCTATCTGTGAACTGAAACATAAGGAATTAAAAAAGAGTACTCACACATTCATGTCACAGGAAGGAGATCGCCATTATAATCAACATCTTAAGCTTTACGGGGTATATCCAGTGTGCGTCTGTACAGTTTGCTCATTAAATGGAATTCACATACAGATAATGCAACTAATACATGTAATAGTGCTGTCCTTTTCACAATGCGCATGTTATTCAATCAATTGTACCACTTTCTATTCACTGCTGTTGCTAAGCCAGGCATTCACCAGCAATCTATAAGAATAGAAGGCTCATGGGTTCTATAGTAACGAAGTATTCAATTAGCCTGTAATTAAAGGCGCGGTCCCACTGGCTCTTTAGGATGATTTGCGTATGAATTGCGGATTGTTTCTTTTGTTTTTGTTTTTTGTTGCGGATGAACGAAAATTTGTATACGCAACTCATGCGCAATTAATCCTCCCGTCAGTGGGACCGGGCCTTAAAGAATGGAACAATATTTCTAACCTACTCGTGAATGGCATACTTGTCACGATTTATGTTATTTCGGCTATCGTAATGCTCTCAGATTGTCGAGCAAAAACAACCTTTATTTGAGAATGCTGATTGTATCCAACTTCTATTCACTGTTGTTGCTAAGCCGGGAATTCACCAGCAATCTGTAAGGAAATACCGGGTTCTTGAGTTCTATAGTAACAAGGTATTCAATTAGCCTGTAATTAAAGAATGGAGAACAAATTTTGGAATCTACCGGTACTCGTGAATTGCATACTTGTCATGATAGATGTTATGTCTCGTAAGCTTTCAGATTGTCAAGCGAAAACAACCTTTGTTTCAGAATGTATCAACTTGATTATGCTCGGAAACAGAATAAATAGAGAAGGTACATTGAAACGACATTGCAACTATTTGTATCAAAAGCTAGTCAGTCATTCTAATGGGTGAACTGTCCTACCCCCCTACTTTTTTTTTTTACCTAGTCGGTCACGTCGATGGACTAGCATCAAGCTTGACGGACGAGCTTTAAAGCTCGTCCGTCAAGTTGAGAGATGTAGATTCAGTTGTATGCTAGTCCGTCTTGACGGACTAACATGGCAGACTAGCTTTAAAACTAGTACGTCTTGACCGACTAGCTTTAAAGCTAGTCGGTCCATTGACGGACGAGGTTAGGTTTTCAGTGTGTAATAAATGTTGTTGGGTATTCCTAATACACTTATCAACCAACAACAATGATTTAATCAATAATTGGTTCAGCCAAAATGTTGAAATTTTGCAGTCATAGCAATTCATATATTTAAGTACATAATCATGCAAGTTAATGTCCCCATACATGCCATATCTGCGCTTATACACTGTTTATGCATTGGGGCCATAATTACCCCAAGTGACAGTTTCAATTTGATCCCTCTTTAAAGCTCTACTACTGAAGATATTCAGATGGAAGTTTTTCTGTTGTGTTTGTTAGTTCCTATTGTTTTTGTTTCAATCAAAATTTCATCTTAAATGATTTTAATTAATGATATCACACCCCAAAGAAAAAAGCAGACTTGCCACTCTCCGACGAACAGAATTGTGATTGCCGTACATTTTAGGCTCCCCTAAGCACAAAATTTGAAGTAAATGGCTTATTTTTCTCATATGATAGTAGGAAGAGTTTAGCTAGGCATGTGTAAAAATTAAATTATCATTGTGCAATGCAGAAAGGAATTATAAGCTCTCAAGGGCAAGGGGGCCATAATTACCCCAGTCTCCCCTAGTCATTGATATACTACTATATCCTCTCAAACACTAGAAATGTAATATTTTTGCCTGCAAAAGGATGACACTACCTTTAACTCCAATTACCCTATTGTTATAGACTAATTATTGGTAAAGAATATATATATATATATATATATATATATATATATATATATATATATATATATATATATACCGTTCATTTCAAGAATACTTAATTATAGTATTCATATGTCGATTATACAACAAATACTAACATTACGTCCCCCCTTAATCAAAATGGTATAACTTTTTAACCAAGAGGAATTTTACGCATTTTATTACATGCGCTGTTAGTAATTTTATCAGCTTCCATTTTAGTGAATATTACTGAAATTCGTTAATTCATGCCTCAATGAGCACAGTCAAAAGGCGAAAATGTCACTTTTCAAAAGCCACAAGGTTAGTTTCGTAACTTTAATTCAAGAATATCGGAACAAATTCAACCTTTTCAACGAAAGATGTGTTCAGAAGGCTTGTTGTAATTAATTAGAACTTAATTTCTAACACACCAAATGACTTTCGAATTAAATTGCACGGTTGGATGAGCATGAGGTAAAATTTGCAAAAACTGCATTTTTTTACACATTTTTACTTTGAAAAATTATTGATTATGACAGAATTCGCAATCTGGAAGAGTGTTTTAAACAATATCAATCAATTAACGGTTGAATGAACACTTAATAAAAACAAAAAAGAATATTCTTAAATTTGTTAGGTAAGTATTGTTCCCTTTTGTGTGATGAAAATCATTTTATCAACAATGTTTTGTTATATGTATGTCAAATAATTTTTTTCAAATCATGCTATGGCATTTTATCAAAAAATCACGCTTCAATGAACACGTGATACGTGAAAAGCCATTTTGTCGTTTGTGGACTAAAATTCAATTGCTTACTTTGGATAATTGTCACTGACCTTCTTGGATAGTTCATTCGATTTGAGTGTCACAAAAATTTCAGTGTTTTATGCTTCAGTGAGCAGAAGATATTTAAAAAAAAATAAGAAGAAAATTCAGAGCTGTAGCCCTTCCCCATGCCTTATCAGATTCTCAATTTAGCGTTTGTTTCTGTTAGTTAGTACCCCCATGAAGTTGTGTGCCAAGTTTCGTGAAAAAAACTCTCATTAGAATTAACAAAAACTATCAATGAAATTAAGCTGAATTTCAATTTTGTTGACACTTCGATTTTCTCTCCATTGACATTGTGTACAAGTTCGAGGCAAAAACAAACCCTGAATCACCATCCTGGAACTTTTAAACAAAAAAGTGTTGAGCAATAACATTTGGCAGTTATGTTTATACACTCATCGACTAACTTATGTGCGAATATGATATAAAACCGTAGCGTAATGCATGAATAAACACACATTAAAGGTAAATTTGTCATGACAAAAGTAAAAAAACTCACCTTTAAAGTGTGCTCGCTCGTCCATGACACGACGAATAGTGGTCATGTTCTCACAAAATGTGTCGATCATGTTGATGATAATATCTGATGGCAATTCTTTAAATAAAATTGTTGGATTTTACCATTTTTAGAGGTCTTAACATAATTCTTAAAATTGTGCTCACTCATCCATGAAAAATAGTGCAATGTATTGGGATTGGTGTTCGATGGTCAAATTTTGGATGATAAATCGACCCAAACAATTCAACACAAGGAAAAAAAGAAAATTTAAAAAAAATTGTTATTTTTACAGACCAAAAAATGACCCTTGTGACTTTTGAAAATGTCCATTTTTCCTTTAAACGTTGATCACTCATGCATGTCTCAGGGGATCGATGTCATTTTTTCACAGAAGGTACTCTGTAAGTGTAGAAAACCCCCTCCCAATTATTTTGCTAAAAACAATTCTGTTCAAAAGTTACATCACTTTGATTAGGGGGGGGGGGGACCGCTTACTTTTTTGTTGTGTGTATATATATATATAGTATATATATATATATATAATTATATATATATATATATATATATATATAGTATATACATATATAAGTGTAAGAGAATACACGTACAACAGCCATGGCCAACTCTTTTGTTTTAAATTTCAATTGTGAAAGAACTGGGTGAAGAGAAAATAGTTGACGTAGCTCAAATCAAAGTTCCCCAGAGCTATCCTCCCTTTTTGGATATTTTTTTTGGTGAGATCGAAAAAATGTCTCCGCCGGGAATCGAAACCCGGGCTCCAGCTTTGAACGCCGGTGCCTTAACCACTAGACCACAGAAACTGGTTAGTGGCTAGGGCGGACCGATCCGATTGACCGTCAGAATAAGCATATTCTCAACCTCATCAATTTATTGTTTGATTTGTCGGGGTAGATGAGTTTTGAACAATGACAAGCGTCATGCCTCAGCTGGGATCTAAGCAGTTGCTAAAATACAGTACATGTATAGAAAATTATAACAAGTATCATGAGTATATATATAAACCCCTCACAAAAAAGTTTCGCAAATAGATTTTGGGCCCTGATAACTTTTCAGGAACAGCTTTAGTTATTTCTGATATTTTGTTTTTTTTTTTTTCAATTCAAGCTTTATTTTTCATTTCCACAGAAAACATATTTACATTTGAACAAAATAGAATTGTGGCAAGTTAACATCGAATAATATAATAATGTAATTTACAAAATTTACAAAATAATTATATACTGCATATATAAAATACTTTTTTTATAATATAATTTGAGATAGGATACAAAATTTCTGTTTTTTGTTTTTTAGTTTTTTATATTTCCTATGGAAATGGAGGGACCCATTAAAAGTGTAGTACTTGTAGAATATGGGTCCCTCAAAATAACACAGGTAACATTTAAAAAATCGGCTTTGAATAAAGTCACAATTTTCTTGAATTCGTTAGGTTTTTTTTTTTTTTTTTTTATATATATGATAACAGTAGAAAAATAAGGACTGCTATAGGCCTGCGAAGAACAGTAGAGAACAAAAGAAAAGAAAACAAAATAAACAAACCAAAGGAGCAAACGAAAATAGCAACACAGACGTGGGTAAAACACAAAACAAATCCTATTTTAGAGTAGATAAACATAAGACCTGAAATTGAATATCTGCATATAAGACTATTTATTGTTAAAATTGAAAAATAATAGAAAAAAGTATAGAAAGCAAGTATACGGGCATATTCTCGTTCCAGAATGACCAAATCAAAGATGTCCTATGTCATGGTTTATATTTATTGAACAAAAATGTTTTAAGTCTTTTTTTAATGTATTTAAGGAAGGGGCATTTTTCAAAGAATCGGTAAATGAATTCCACAATTTTGGACCATCATAGATAAAAGTGTTTTTAGCAAAGGAGTTCCGAAGTAAAGGCAAATGATATTCTTGCTGATTGTCTGGTTGAATGTTGATGAAAAGAGTGATTTTTGGAAAAACAATTCTTAAAAGTATTAGGCAGTAAGTCATTATTATATTTATACATGAATTGACCTAGCTGAAGCCAATACAAATCTTTTACTTTCAAAATATTTTCTCATAGAATAATGGATTAGTTATGGGCGGAGGAAATTTGCCTGACAAATAATTCTAACTGCTCTTTTGTAACAATAAATTTTTCAAGACTGGTCTGATGAGCGTTACCCCAAGCGAGTAACCATAATTCAGTTATAAGGTAATGTCAAGGAAGAATATAAAGTTAATAATGCTGTAGATGGGAGTTGAGTTTTAAGTCGATTAGTAATACGATATTCCTCGAAATTTGTTCGCTAATGTTGTCAATATGAGCTTTCCATGAAAGTTTATTATCATTATAACACCTAGAAATTTAGAATGGGAAACCTTTTCCAAAGAAGCATCCGTCAAAAACTAAATAAAGTTGGCAAGGAATCGATTGAATTACTAAAAAGAATATAATTTTGTCTTTTGTAAATTTAAAGACCGTCTATTTGCTCGAATCCATTTGAATAATTTTTGTAATTCAGAATTTACAATTTCAACAAGTGTATTTGGATTTGAATGAGAAAAGGAATAAATTTGTATCATCAGCAAATAGTATAAAAGACGCTATATCAGATGATCTATAAAAATCATTTATATAAATGATAAACAAAAGCGGGCCCAGCAAACTGCCTTGAGGAACCCCACAAATTAACATGTTGTAATTCAGAAGTGTGACATCAATAAATACAAACTGTTTCGCTATCAGAAAGGTAACTCCTGAACATCCCCAAGGCCTTCCCACGTATACCATAATTGGAGAGTTTATGAAGTAAAATATCGTGGTTAATCGTGTCGAAGGCCTTGGAGAAGTCCAGGGTAGTATTCCAACCATATGAACTAGAGGAGTCAAGAGCATGAGCTACCTTTTCAACAAGTGATAATAATGCATGACTGTACTATGTTTATCTCTAAATCCAAATTGGAAATCACATAAAATATTTTGATCTTTCAAAAAGTTTAACGTTCTTTTATGTATGAGTTTTCTAAAAACTTTTGAAAGAGATGATAATAAAGAAATCGGGCGATAAATTATTTTACATCTTGAATATCACCTTTTTTAAATAATGGAATGAACTTTGCAATTTTCATAACATTTGGTACTTCTCCATTCAAAAAAGATAAGTTAAAAATATGGACCAATGGATCTACAATGACATGAGGTATTATCCTTTAAACAATAACGTTATTAATATTATCAAATGCCAGAACTTTTCTTATTATTTAAATGAGAAACGATATCAATTATTTCGTATTTATGAGTTGGAACAAAGAAAATAGATTTGCATTTGGGGGGTGTAAAAATCCTTGAAAGATTATTTGATTTGTGGTATATTTTGTGCTAAAGTCTCTCCAATTAAAGAAGAAATGATTATTAAAAATATCTGAAATTCTATTAGAATCATCAATTATTTCATTATCCTTTTTATTCTAATAACTTTATTTTTATATGAACTAAATTCATAGCTTCTTTAAGAATTTTCCAAGTATTCTGCATATCATGTTTATAAAACTCTAAACGATTCACAAAATATTTCTTCTTTCATAACGCAAAATTCTAATTAAAGCATTCTTGTATGAAGTATATTTACTTTTAGATCTATCTGTAAGATCTGATTTATACTTTAGTAACAACCTATTTTTTTTATTAAATGCACGCTTAAAATCGATTTGGAAATCCAAGGAAGTCTAGGGGTAATTTTATAATTATTTACTTTATCTTTTTGCAAGGAATACATGCATCAATTTCTTTATTTAGAACATCTAAAAAATTTATTATACGAAGTATTTACATCATCAGTGTTATAGACATTTGACCAATCTGCGTGTTCTAAACTGGCACCCCAGTCTGTGCTATACTTTTTCTGGGGAAACCCGGCGTCTTAATGGGCGAGGCCGTCTACCTTTTATTGAATTTGAGAGAGTAAACTGGGTAAAAATGGGATAATGATCAGATATATCAGAAAGTATAATGTATGAATCAGAGTGTGGAATGACATTACTAAAGATATTGTCAATTAAGGTTGAAGAAGTATTGGTTATACGTGTGGCTTAGAAACAAGAGGGAAAAAAGAAATTGGATAGAAAAATTTCCAAAAATTCATGACATAAATTATCAGTATCATATTTCAACAAATCAATAATTAAAATCGCCCATTACAAAGCACTCTTTATATTCATTCAAAATTATTCAAAATATTATTGAGGGAGATACAAATTCTAAAGTATTACTACTTGGGGGTCGATAGACTACACCAATTATAAGCATTTTTCTGACCTGGGCAATACGATTCTATAAACAAGGATTCCAAGATATCATTCATTATAGTATATCATTACAAACATTGTAAGAATAATTTTTTGAAACGTATAGACCAACACCTCCTCCAGCCTTTTCCTTCCTACTGTTGAAAATGAAGTCATGCCCATCTAGGGCAAAAGGTGGATTGGGATTTGTGGATAACCAGGTTTCGGTAAGGCCAATTATGGAGGGAAGACATTGGCAAGAATTATCTAGGAGGACTTGTAAATCATCGGAAATGTTTATTAATACTTCTAATATTCAAATTAAATAAGGAGAAGATATCTTTATATAAGTATTATTAACACATAAATCTTTGAATTGAGAATTAGTGATGTTACTCAGTTTGGGAATTGGCTATAGTCTCATCGAATTGATCATCGGAAGAGAATTGAACGCTAAGTTATTATGTAACGTTTCCATTTAGAGTTGGGAGAACAAAAGGCTTGTCGTAAGAAAATAGTCGTATATACAAATGTTGAGTACCAAAGTGAATGTTCTCTATAAATATTCGTTAGGAGAGATTCGGTCTGAATGGATAACATTGTAATACAAAAAATACAAATTAGGAAGAAAAAAACAAAAAACAAAAAACAAAAAACAAGAAATAATACACATGTAAACATAAAAAAACAAAAGAGAAAAAACCTTCAACATATTTACAAGAAATCTTCGCAGGCTTTGAGAACAGTCAAAACGGTAACAACTTGAACTCCCTGGTATAATAACAAAAAATCGAAATAGATTACATGTACTTAACATAAGTATACATATATGTGTAAAGAAGAAATATATATTATATGAACAATAAGTGAAGATAAAATCAATTGCTAGGAATCATGCCAAATTAAAACACAATAATTGAATGCTCATTCATACCATTGGAAAGATAATTTATTCCTTTTGTTATTGATATCCTACTTGTGATGATTATGTCATGCTTCAATGCACAGGATATCAGAATATGGAGAAAAGTAAAAAGTCAAATGTTGCAAAATGCATTTATCAAAGCGAAATTCCGCAACTTGACTTTAGGCTTTGATAACATTCGGGGTATTTTCTAATTTTTATTGAATTTTAGACCATTGTCAAGATAATTTATTCCTCTTTTCAGTGACACCCTAATTGTAACGATAGTGTTGTTCCTGCATGTACAGAACACCTGAATGTTAGGACAAATCAGTTAAATGTTGCAAATTGAATGCCTATTATGAGTAGTATTGTCTGTTGCGAGCAATAACAATGCATTTCGCAACTTTTCACTTTTTACTTTGCATTATATTCGTGAGTTATGTGCATTCAAACATGATGTTACTATTGCAAATAGGGTATCAATAAAAAGAAGAATAAATGAACTTTTTAATGCTATAAAAATTGACAGTGATTAAATCCCCACATTAAATTGGTTCTAGGACATCTCCCCCGGAGGACAACTCCCCCGGGGACAATTCCCGGAGGACAGCTCCCCCGGAGGACAACTCCCCCGGAGGACAACCCTAACCCTAACCCTAACCCTAACCCTATGTCCTCCGGGGGAGCTGTCCTCCGGGAATTGTCCCCGGGGGAGTTGTCCTCCGGGGGAGATGTCCTGATACGATTAAATTGTATCAAGGTTCAGAGTTGTGTTACAGAAATTTAAATTGAAAATTATCTTTCGCTTTGTCATGTATTCAAGTGGTATTGAGGGGTTCTGTGGACACAGGCCGGGCATGACATCACCATGACAAATATGGTATCAATCAAGAGAGGAATAAATTAACTTGACAATGGTATAAAATTCAATAAAAATTAGAAAATATCCCCAAAGTTATCAGGACCTAAAGTCAAGTTGCAGAACTTCAATGTGATCAATAAAAATGCATTTTACAACATTTGACTTTTTACTTTTCTCCATATTATGATATTCTGTGCATTGAAGCATGATACAATCATTACAAATAGGATATCAATAAAAAGAGGAATAAATTATCTTTCCAATGGTATGAATATCAGGAATAACTAAAGCGTACCTGAAAAGTTATCACGGCCCAAAGTCGATTTGCGAAACTTTTTGTGAGGGGTTTATATATTTACTATTATTTTTATTTTTTTTTTTACTGTATGTGTTATTAAATCAGAAACACAATAATAAAATATAGAGATCATTATTGATCAATGAAAAAAACAAACAAACAAACAAACAAGCAACAAAATAGACAATAAATGAAAAATATTTTCCACACTACTTATATAAAATATGGAACATTTTCACATTAACAAACGGTATATTCTACTCCCATTAACCTAAATGGAGAAAATCATGATTGTTTGGTTAAAACTATAAACTGATTCAGAGATATATACATGTAGGGGTATACGCATAAGTGAAAAAGGGACAAAATAACTGTGACAGGGAGAGAGAGAGAGAGAGAGAGAGGGATAGAGAAATGTGAAAATGTAGGGTCAACTAATCAGTACAGATTAGAGTTGGAAATTGATATACATGTATTACTTACTGTCACTCGACTCATGAAGGTTGGATATTTCTTTTTTGGTCCAACACCATCACTTTACCCCGGCTTTAATTTCCCGAGCGTGTTTGTCACCGTTTCTCTTTTCGGGATCCAGGCTATATTTTGGACGTTCCCCCACCATTCCTTGGGATTTAAGAGTCAAAATTTTGTCAACCCACACAATTCCAACTTTTGTTATTCCACCCCCTCAATTTTGTGGCCCCATTTTGTTAGTACATGTAGTAACATTTCTTTGTTCTTTGCAAATTATCAATGAATGCAATTTAAAGTTAGGCTTGTTAAAGTTGAAGAAGTATTTTAAGTAGTTAATTTTCGTTCGTTTGTTTTGGTTTAGTTATTTCAAATATTTAATATTACATTAATTGCAAACAGAAAACACGATGAAGATTACAATTTTTGAAATGTACAGTCTGTGTCAAATAAAATGATACAAGTGGAAAACTTTTTTATGATATGAAGATTAATTAAAACCTAGTATTGTTTGGTATTTTCAAAAAGCAGGAAAATCAGACTTTCTTCTGCATTTTTTCATCACATTTGGTGCTGTAATACTTGAGATATGACCAGTTTTCTACAATCAAGAGAAATCAATTTTTTTCGCACGACGTCCCATGCTTTTGTGTAGGCTTCGCATTATGGCCATGAATTCATAGTCGGTTTGAAATTTTATGAACCTAGAAAAGTTGTTTCCAATGAAGTTTTTTTGCTGATTTGTGATCACATGTGATATAACAACAATTTTAGCTTGGTTGCCAACCGGGCAACCTTGAGCAATTTGCATAATTAGCATAAATTCAAAATGGCCGCCATGCTATCATGGTGAAACTTAACTTTTGAACTATAGATCGCATTTTGAAGTATAAAACATGCATTTAGGGGTTACTTTAAGCAAAGAATCCATTGCAAATGTTGCTTGTATGATTCGATGTCAATTTTACGAGCTAAAGGTCAAATAAAGGTCAAATATAGGAAAATTCATTATATTTTGATTATGCTGAGAATATAAGACTTTGAAGAGCTAATTTCATGTAGATAAGAGCAGGCGACATCTCTTGTGGTTCTAAAATAATTTTAGCTTGGTTGCCAAATGGACAACTTTGAGCAATTTGCATAATTAACATAAATTCAAAATGGCCGCCATGCTATATGATGAAACTTAACTTTTCAACTATACCGGTAGATCGCATATTAAAGTATAAAACATCCATACAGGGGTTAATGTATGCGTAGAATCCGTTGCAAATGTTGCTTTTATGACTTGATGTCAATTTTATGTGTTAAAAGGTCAAATAAAGGTCAAATATAAGGAAATACATTACGTTTTTATTATACTGTAAATATGAGACTTTGAATGGCTAATTACATTGATATAAATTAGTGAAAATTGATTTGGGTTATACAGGATCACTTTCTATACACTATTTCTTCTTTTTTTTCAAAGCATATCAATGCTGGTCAATCCAAGGTCAGCTTTCATTCTGGAAAAAAAAAACAGTGACACAGTACGCTGAGATACAGGAATTTCAAGACTTCCAGAAAGCTGCCTTGCATATAACATCAAAAGAGGCCCCTTGAAAAAAAAAAAAAGCCCAAGAAGCACTAAATGTGTGATTGGGGGTCTTATCAGGCATTATGGCCTCAGAGCCTTGATGGCCAGCAGAATTAGCGAAATATCTCAAAATATCAGAAAAGTTTTACCGGGTGGCGAAAGGACTTTCTTTTTTTCTTTTCCTAATTATCTTTAAGTACATGGGCATGATGGGGACCAAAGTCTTTCCTCGGTGATAGAAGAGAAAACTGACAGAAGATAAGGGACAACCTTCAATGACCCAGAAGAGTTAGATTGTTTCTCATGAAGGATTGCTTTGGAACCTGGCGAACATCCTGTCTTTCCCAGGGTATATGACCCTGGAGCAATAGAGAGGGCATCAAGAAAGCACTTACGTTGCTCCAAAGCATTTGCTATGAGGAAGACTGTCTTGGAATTGTCACATGAAAAGCGCCAGAAGATAGCGGAACGCACCAAGGCATCCTGGACCTTAGGTAAGCCACGGAGGTTGGAAGCAGTCTCGGAGACTTGAGGGATCTTTTGAGAAAGAATAAAAGAACCCAACGGATCAGAGAGTAGCTGAGCATAAGAAAGCTATGAACCACGAACAATTGCTAAATTGTAGTCTCGGATACAGTTGAGATCAAAATGACAGATCAGAAAGTTAGTGATGGATGGTAAATACAGTGTGTTCCTAAAAAAAGAGGACCGAAGTTCAAAGGTCAGTCATTCCAAAAGTATATGGTTTATTCTTGTGATTTGTTACT
>CALNVZ010000174.1:2522944-2541181 GCA_940671915.1 Paracentrotus lividus
CCACTTTTAGGTTAACTACAAGCAAACAAAGATTATCTAAAATGCGAGCCGAGTCTCTGGTTGCAGTGGGTAGTATGATTTACGTCGTTATAGGGTTTATGAATGAGTGTTGTCCAGAAGTGAAACCGCAACTACATAATTGTAAATGTCCCATTCTGGAAAAGTCACCTCCTATCTTCCATGTTATAAATGACTGCAAAAGCAATGTATTTGGAGGAGAGAGATGGAGATTAGGTTGGAAGTGTCCTTGTCTTTTTTCTCCCATACGTATTAGACATAAGTGCACTCAGACTATGTGACAAAATGTTTTGTCTAGATGATCTTGATGAATGACATTCTTTGATTCGCGTGAGCTATTGCGGGAGTGTTTGGCTGGTGGGGGAGAAGTGTCGAAGTGAAGGCCCGAGGCAGAATATTTGACCCATCATGTGAATATGTGTCTGAGATGGCATCTGATCAGAAAATTGTATATGAGTATATATGCACTCACTGAGCATGACAAAGGATTCATTATGCCCGACATAATATATACATGAGGGCGGAGAACCTCCGCGTTGCTCAATGTTGGTGGTAGCGATTGTTCCATAACGGCGATAGTCCATGTGCTGCACAATTCTCGTGTGACTTTTGTTGAACTAGCAAATATACCTGCAGTGTGACGATGGCACCTGAGTGTCTGCGATGGGCTGTAAGGAAAAGGAAAAATAGACAAATGGTGACAAACAGGCAGTTTCATCCACTTAGGCTGACAAACCCGAACGAACTATTATAACTGAAATTTCGTTCATTAGCAGAACATTGTGCACATGATCATATTTCGAGATGAATCAAAAGATTGATCATTCATAGTAAGAACCTTTTGCAGTGCTATTCTTTAGAATAATACTTTTTTCATAAGCTAATTGTACGCCTTTAATTCGGTTGTAATCCAAGGTATTTGCACGTGCCATGGATTTATTGCCAGATCGAGCAGACCTTCTGGTATAGGCGTAATGATACGTATGATATTTCCGAATTCCGTCGCTCCCCCCCTTTTCAGCGTGTATTTCCGGTATTTGCTGCTATAAAGGTAGTAAAAAAGATAGAATTGTAACAAGAGGAAACTAGGGATTATAGTCGCCCTTCAATGTTTATGAATTGTTTATGTCATATTTCTGATGTTCTGTAGGGCTTCATAACGTTATAGTATTTAGATTGGGATGCTTGTGAAATATATCTCCCACAATATATTTTCTGATTGTTTATCTGTAAGCTCATACGAATAGTTTTAATTTTATTGACGGATTGTTCTAGGTGTAGAAATTCTAGATTGCGTTGATGATTAATGATAGCAGTAAGTTATTAGTTTTTAAGAAATCGGATAGACGCATGTACTGATCGGATCACTTTAGTGATCCATGATTTTCGACTAATATAAGGAATGTGAGTACAGGTGACATCCGTATACTAGCTGTTAGTGATCTGTGGATATGTTGGGTCAAATTCTATGGAAACTGATTAATTGATCTTGGTGAGTCGGACATGCATAGTTATTTAACTTCTATATTTGTAGAAACTTTTATTACTATTCGTGGATGCATGTATAAATCCCTGCTATTTCCGTAACTGCACAATACTGCCGTTGGATTATTCATGCAGCGATAGTCAGGAGTAATGCACTTTGCTTCGGTAACAAGCGTATGGTTTGGTTGGTAGTGGTTATTAGGACCTTGGAGATTCTTTAATCTTTCGTCGTGCTGTCAATAATAACTACTGCTTTTGACTTTGGTGTTTTTCATAAGATATTTATATATTTTATTTAGTATTCAGTATTATTATTTTTCATGAATTACCCGTAAGCGGATATGGCGTATTTATTTTATTAATGCTGGTTGTCTAAAATAAAACTAAACTATTCTTCTTCCCCGCCCCAAACAGGAGAGCTACGCGCAGTATTGTTAGAGGAAATTTGATTGAAATGCCATGCTTGAATCATATTGCAATCGGCAATTTCAAGCTTAGATCAAGAAGAGATGTTATCCTTGTTTTGGGATTGAAATCCTAGGAAATGAACCTGTGGAAATGGTAAATGATATCCAAGATGGTCTGGTGTATAGGTCAACGACATATCCGACATCTGATAATGCCTCACTATTAGTCTATCCCAACGTAAATTCTTGAAATGTTCAAATAGACATTCAATTAATATATAGTGATTATTCCCAATAATTACACACGTCAATCATGCATAAGGTCGAATGCACTTTCGCGTAAACAATTTGAGACGGATTTGGTGATAACGGTTGTTTGCCATAATTTGCTCTTCTGTCCAGTTCCTTTCTCCTCAACTTGTCTAAGTTTATAGAGACGCTCTTATACACGTGAAAAGATAACTTTTGTCAAAGGCCAGATAATTGTCAATCGGGGTAATAATAATTGTTGGATAACATAACTGTGAAATGGACAACTTCATGTAGTGATACGATAAAAATTGATCGAGCACTATTACAAAGTTTCAACTGGTGTTAGAAAAAACAAACTTGCGCATGATGACTGATTTATTGCGTGACTACTCTTCGCAACCGTAATTGACAAATCCTCTTCGCATCAATGTAGACATCGACGTATTTAGTCGGCCATTAACGAATTAAATACAATTATTGCTGAAAACAAATCAATTTGTGACGCAAAAATCATGGACATAATTTAGCTCCTGAATGACAGTTGGAAATCCCCGCACATAATCAGCGTCTTTCCGAATCACTCGCCTTCGCCGGATTAAGCTGGCGAGCCAAGGCTTGAAGTAGATCGAAGAAAGGTAACTTTTATACTAAAAAAATAAATAAATGATGTAATGTAATGAATTTGATTGTAGATTTACTGTGGAGATAACTTTTGTATGAAATCATAATTAGACAGTGTTTTTCACCGAATATATGTAAAATTGAGTTGCATTACCTCATGTAATATACGCTACCTCAGCGACAATCGTGCGGCCTCCTCCACTACACCACACAGCCCACAACAGCTCCCAGTCTCCCCCACCGACCGAAGTTACCGCATATATATGACAATTAACGATCAAAAGCAGTACAATTGATGAATGTAGAAAAAAAACAAGATGAAAACATGAGAATGAGGAATTAAAAGTGGCAAGTGACACAACTTTGAAAAAGGTTTGTCAAATTAGAATCGACTTCTTCATGAAAATTAAATTTCGTGATTGTTAGTGGTGCATGACAAATCTATAATGACAAATCTTTGGCATGACAAATTTATTAATTTGTTAGATTAAACCACATTAATGACAAATTTATATTTGTCAATTGACAAAGTTATCTTTTCAGTGTACCTTTTTACATGTGACACAAAGCTAGGATTTCGTCACGGAGACGTCTCGATCCACGAATTAAGTGAGACACCACCCTCAGGAAATCAATTTTAATCTTAGGCAATAGTGTAAAATATAATATAATAATAATATATATAAATATAATATAAAATGAAAAATTATGCCATCTCTAAATATATATAGGGCCTATATCTTTATATATCATATGATCTTGTTCTTAGAAATAATGTCCTTCATCTGTTATAGCATCAATTAAACATGTCATTTTCAAGTTGATTTATCAGTGTATTGTTATCTCCTTATGTATTTCGTTAATAATGTTGTTAATATTTATGATTACTCCATGTATAGCCAGAAGGCCTATGTTTAAATATAGAAAGAATTGTAACAATATAAAATCGTTAATCACCCCTGAATTTCTGGAGAGCCGACAGCGCTGTGTCAGAGGTGTGACGGGATATAGGCTTATTATTGGCCCTTGATGAATCTAGAAGATAGCGGTGCTCATAAGAAGCTCTTCCACAAGTGGGTGGCAACGGGGATCCTGCAAAACCGACATAATCAGACGATAAGACATGTCCATCGAGAAGCAGCATGATAGGATCGCTGTATCGGCGCATCTTGTGACTGGCGCTAGCTGTCCGATATCGATGCCCCACATTAATGGAATCCCCGATGAAGCCTCTGCATTCCTAGACTGGCTCGTAGGGGATCGGCGCGGCGGCTTAACCACGGAGACTGCCCGTAGAGTAGTTCGCACAATACCCGTGTACTGTTCGCTCGGTAGGGTGTCAAGAAGAAGGCGTAATAATCTGTTTTGTGTTTTAGCAATATCACTGAAAAAGCCCAAAAGCGATCGAACTCATCTCCTCCTATGCATTGACATGTCAATTGTTTGCTCGCGAACTCACGAGATCTGACACAATTCGAAATTCCAAACAACGCAAAAGCACTTTCATGCAATTATGCAGAATCATATTTTCTCCTCGCTCCTCCACTCCAAAAACCGAAACAATAGCCGATTATAACACAAGCTAACGGGATGGGGAGTGTCAAAATCCATAATTGTTCGTTTTACACATTGCGTAACAAACTCCTCGTAAATGGCATAATGGTCACACCAGATTCAACGCCAGTTAAACCGTTTGTAAACCAGCATAGTTGATAACGTGTTTCTGTCGACCTCTTCTTCGCCTTTGTCTTCGGCAACGTCTTGCTTTGAAAATTGTTTGCTATAAAAATTATTTACAGAAAAAGTGTAAAGGTCTGATATCATCTCAAAAAATCTCACAAATAGTACTTTCCAATCACTATACACAGGCAATAGCGAGGGGCGAGGACTCCGAAATACAGAAGTGCGAATATAAAAAAAAAAAAATAAATCAATTATCGTTAGAATAGCCATCTCACGGCACGAAGACCATGGAAGAGAATGAAACTGTCCGCGCTAAATTCTTATGAGGCATCGTGAAGGCTAGCATGGCCTGGCTTGATAGGATGCTTCATAATATATTGGAATTTTATATGTGCGAAAGAGAATGTGTTATTAAGATTATGACTTGCACACCAAAAACCATTTATTTGGAAACCTCTATGCAGTTTATCACGTCATTGTAGTTTTTGTGGATATAAGGAGCCAGCGGGCCAGACATGCCGCCCTCTCAACCGAAGCAGCTGTCATTCACATCTCCCCTCAAAAGTGAAATAAATCATTTTAGCTCCTTCACCTCAGCTCAGTTGCTAAAATTTATTAGTATTATTAATTATTAATTGTTATTATTATTATTTTATTATTATTATCTATATATTATTATTTCATCATCATCATCATCATCATCATCATCATCATCGCGCTATTTATTTAATTTAATTACAATAATTATTGTTAATTATGATGAAGAGAAAGATATGGACAGATATATACACTGTTCGTTTTTTTTTTTTTTTTTGGTCCAACGACGTTATGTTCCTCCAGCTTTAATTTCTTGAATATGTTTTGGCCTTGCTTTTAACTTTTCTGGACCCTGGCTATATTTTGGAACAGTCTCCCAACCCTCATGCAGATTAATTTTCTTTTCTTTTTTTTGATCAACACCCACCTATGATGCCCTTTTTGTATTTTTTTTTTCCTTCTCAATTGGGGGCCCATTTTTGTTTACCCGGCTCACCGCCTGATCAAGCCCTCTGTCCTACCACCAGAAAACGCGTCTGAGAAGTATTGTATATATTGGTCTTTAAGTTACGTCTTGATTTATGGGGACATGGTTAGGTCTCTGTTTAGGGAGGGGTTGAATAAAAAAGTTTGATGATGGAAATTTGGCATATTTTATTCCACCTTTTGCTAAAACAAAAGAATAATTTATGAAGCAACCTTTAAAGTTTACTATCATCATTTCTTCCTAATTTTCTCTTTAGCCTTTATGATAAGGTTGTAAATGGTAACGTATTGATGATATTTCATTTTGATTTATTTTGGCTAATATTTTATTATACAATTTAGGGACATGGACATTTCCATAGTGTAAAAATGAATAAAATCGATGTGAACCCAATCAAAATAAATTTTGACCCTCCCTAGGCAAACGAGTCGAGCTTGTAACCATAACTAGATTTAACTTAAAGAACAATACAACTCTACTCCTAAGACGTGTGTTCCTTGGGGTAGGACTGATACCAGGGAGCAAAACCGCCATATTTTGGAAGGAGCTGACATGTCGAGATATAAAAAGTAGTCCTATCTAGGATGGTTGTATGGACTCTAACCAACATCGCTAGGGCGGACTACTCTTCAGATCAGCTGCAGGAGGGTCCTACAGGTGGGGCCGTCCAAAATAGGCCGCCCCTTTTACAAAAATTAGTTTCTTGCTGAACAAGAATGTGAAGCAAGTTTCAATACATTGAATTTGGTGTCAAATTAAAGATAATAAAATTTCCTACGATTTAGTACTATTTCAATAAAATCAATATTCATTAAGGTAAATTTTAAGCGTTAAACTTGATTTTTCTCATTTTTTTAAAAAATAAATTTTATCTATTTGTTGTTTTATCCTGTGTAATAATCATGTCAAGACCTGAAGCGCGAAACTTTTTAAGAAATGTGCCCCAATCTATGGACAAGAGTATTGTAAAAAAGAAAAAGTAATATCCTTTTCCAATAAAAGATATAACGCTATAAAGTTACAACTGCAATAATACGGAACAACGACGTTTTTGCCCCATTTATGTGAAAGCCCATACATACACGTGTAATACCATTACAGTGCGCGCATGTGTATTGCACGGCGTGATCTAAGAATTATTACAGGAATATGCAAGTTTCCATAAAGGTTAAATAAAGAACCTATGTGAGAATGGATTTCTCGACCAATTTGTTGTGAAGGGGGGAGGGGATGGGGGGGGGGGGATGGTCATGAACACGGGACCAATTTTGGGGCGCAGATTTTGAATATTTATCATTATTTTTAATCAAATTAAGAAATTGTGCTTGTGCAATATATCGTTGTGTTATTTGGCGAATAGAAAAAGGGCTGATTACAGTCACAGTTTACGTTTTGTTGGGTTTTATTTTGCTATTAAGGTTACACTGATAATACACATAAAGGACCTGCACATGATTATCCAGACACATGAACAGTAGGCTTACTTATATGTCTTTTGTTTAATATCATTTTCGATATTATGCACTTCGAGATTTATTGTTCATTGTATGTTTGCTTTGTATGTTTGGAAAATGAATAAACTGAAACTGAACTGATGAACAATACCTATAACACAATAGACAAGCAAAGTTAATGTGAGTAAACAATAAACAAGACGGTACAGATAATTCACATCCAACGAATAAAATTTTAAAAAACATCTGAGTTTAACAGAGTTATAAATAATTTGTTTACGTATTTATACAGAAAACCACGTACCCCCAGGGGCCGCGGGGTCGGGGATGGGGCTGGGGGCTGCAGCCCCCACTTTTGTCATTAAACGTGTACAAAAACGCAAAAATGGCCATAGGGCTGCCTAGATTGGTGATTTTTAGCCTGTTCAGCCCCCCCCCCACCAATATCGGCTCAGCCCCTCCATTTTCAAAAACGCTCCCCGGGCCCTACCCTCTCCCCAAGAAGATTTTCTTACAGGCTGTGATGAAACAGATTTTGGATTATAAAATTTATATTATAAGGGTAAATCTAACAACCTAATATTATGATGGATTTATCACTCAACATGTTGAGGTGATCTACAAACAGGGCCCACTTTGCGCCGAAAGGTGGACCTGTGCACTATACAGGGCGTCCCCAAAAGAATTATACACTTTTGAAATGGCTGCCAAATAAAAAATATATGATTTTAGGTAATAAAATTTACATGTATGGAAAGCTCATTATTCAAACTTTCATATGACACCAAAAAGTCCGAAAATAAGTCATGCATGAATGAGGAGCGTTCACTTTTGTAAAGGGCATGGAAATTAGGGTGCGCAGGAATTGCCCTACCAATTTGTATGGAAAGGAAAGTCATTTGAAGCTTATGGCATTGAGAATGATATGCAGAATTACTGATCAATTATGATGAGTTGGGGTTTGCTAAGTGAAATTTGTGGATTCGGGGATTAAAATTTCATGAATGAGTGAACAGGAATATGTATTTCCTATTATAGCATTGTAACTTTACAAGTTTTATTCAGTGGTGTGTTAGTGGTAGTCAGGATGGGGTGCAGAACCGGTGAGATGCAGGGTAAGATTTTTTATCACTTTTGAAATAACTGTATGAAGATGATGTAATGCTTGATTGATTAGTTGAAACATTTGGAGACTGGTACCATGTTGATTAAGTGATTGCTAGCTGGGTGTATATTGTCTAATTTATGTGACTGATTGATTGATAGATTTTCATCAACCATCCCAATTTGGGTAAATGTGAGTAGACCGGGATGCGGGGAGGTAGTCGGGATATTTGGAGTAGAAACCAATGAATATGAATGGTCAAAAACACACCCATGCAACAAAAAAAAAGAGAGATAGATAGAGAGAGAGGGAGGGAGACAGAGAGAAAAGGAAAGAAGAGAGAGGGAGGAAGACAAAGAGAGAGAGAGAGAGAGAGAGAAAGAGAGATGAAAGAAAAGGAAGAAAGAGAGAGAGAGATTAAACACACCACTGAAGCACCTCACTAAATATACCTTGGAAAGTTACAATGTAACAATAGGAAATATGTATTCCTGTTCACTCATGCATGAAATTGTAATCCCTAATTCCACAAATTTCACTTAGTAAATCCCAACTCATCATAATTTATCAGTAATTCTGCATATCATCCTCAATTCCTTTAGTTCCAAATGACTTTCCTCATACAAATTGGTAGGGCAATTCCTGCGCACCCTAATTTCCATACCCTTTATAAAAGTGAACGCTGCTCATTCATGCATGACTTATGTTCGGAATTTTTGATATGAAAGTTGGGATAATGAGCTTTCAAAACATGTAAATTTCATTACCTAAAATCATATATTTTTTATTTGGCAGCCATTTCAAAAGGTATAGTTCTTTTTGGCGACGCACTGTAGAAGTAGCCCTATTATTATTATTTGTTTTATTATTTATTTTGTTATATTATTATTATTATTATATCGTTGATCGTTTTCTTTAAATTACAATAATATTGCTGGAGCACGTCACTTCATAGGACTTATGAGTTAATTATTGTGAATATCTATATTATACAATCAATTATTCAATCATTCTGCTATAGGGTTTGGAAATTCGGCTAGATGAATGGGTTGCAAAGCTAAAATAAGTTTCCTTTTTTGAATGGGGAAAGAAGGTTAGACATAGAATTAGAAGACCCTTTTCATATTTTTTCTTTGAACAGGTTCGCCATTATTATAATTAACCTTGCATTACTGCCAATTATGAGTCAAGTACATGAATTAGCACTAGGGATGTTGAGATCAAATTTGAAAGTAGGGAGGCGGCACAGGGGAAAGGCCGGGCACTTTTCTGAATGGTGGGTACTTTCAGCCAGTCTAGCGTAAAGAGCGGAGTATTAAAATTGGAATAGATTGGGAGACAGAACCAGAAATTTGTCAAGAAACATTTTGGGGCTTTAGTCCATACCAGTGGCGGATCCAGGATTTCATTACAGGGGCCTTTTTTTGTGGCCTTCGGCCTTCAAAGAGGTCATCTTGAATCAGCTTTAAGAAGGTAAGGTTAGGGGCTCATCGGCCCGCCCTGTCCATTTTCCTTTTTTTTTTCGCTGGGGGGGGGGGGGGGGGTCCGGGCCCACTGGGCTCGCATGGATCCGCGCGACTTGCATACCCCCCCCCCCCTATCCGAGCGCCTCTTCAGGACGACACTGATTGATTTCAATTGTATCGACAACCAACACTTGAAATATATTTGTCTCTAGCATAGCGATCAGAGCGGGAAGTTTGTTTTGATTTCAACACATGATGCTTGTGACATCTTTACATACGAGGTTGGAGGAAATTTGGGGTTTGAAAATACATAAAAATGCTCGTTTTTAGGATTTTTACAATTTCACAAGGTTTTTGTTTTAGAAAAAAAAGGAGGCAACTATTAATTGAGAAAAAGGGAGGCACTATTATATACTCATTGAAGACCGGTACATATAACATGTAGAATGTATTTAACATATGACATCTGTATTGTTAAGAATTATTGTTCTACTTCATGTATGTTTTATTATGTATTTTAAATCTTTTTGTTTATACAAATGTATGTTTGCTGAAGTTGGAAATAACTGGAAACTGAACTGAACCTGAGGCTGAGCTGAACACATTTGTTATGGCTTTGGTTGATGCCTTGAAAACCGTGCGGTGCATTGAACCAACCTCGCTCCTCCCCAGTTTCCTTTAGGCCACGCCTATTTCCAGCTGGCCTATCGAAACAATATCCGAAAGACATATTTGTGCGTTTTGGATTCTATACAACGCATCCGATATAAGCTATATCACGAAAAACCAGCGATTTTATCTTTCCCATTGTATACGCAAAGGCGTATTTTATATTTCCAAATTAATCTCCTTTTCAGGAAATCCGTGTTTTTTCACCGAAAAAAAAACGAGATATCCTGAAATATCAAAATACTCTGTTACAAAAAGATCTACATTGTAAATGTATGCAAATACACTTTTGTCACTTGAGCTGATTTATATTATTATATTCATTATTATCTATTATTATTATTATTATTATTATTATCAATCTATTTATCATTATTTTATCATATTGATTATTATTGTTAAATATTTATTAAGCTTTCCACCACATCATTTTACTCTGTTTGAAGTTTTATTTTCTTACTCCAAAATCTGTATTGATCACAGCCTGTAAGAGAAAACGTCCTATATTAAAATGCACATCTATCAGTCAACAATATGGGGAGGGGGGGGCAGGAACGCCGGAAGCGTTGTTGAAAAAGTAGGAGGGGAGCTATAGCCAAAATGGGGGGGGGGTTAACAGGCTAAAAATTTCATAAAATCTATGGCCATTTTTCGCGTTTTGTACACGTTTACCTACAAAAGTCGCGGGGTACAGCCCCAGCCCCTCCCTGGCCGCGGCCCTTTGCCGCCCCAAAATTGGTCCCGTGTTCATGGACCCCCCCCCCCCCATCTCCCTTCCCCTTCACAAAGATTGGTCGAGACAGACATTCTTTATCAACCTTTATGGAACTTGCGATATCATGCTAAGTAATTGTCTCTAGGATCATCCCCGTGCAATAACACAATGCGCGCACTGCGATAGCGATTACACCGTGTATGTATGGGTTTACCACCATAAATGGCTGCAAAAAGCGTCGTTTTTCCGTATATTGCGGAGGTAACTTTATAGCTATATAATTTTTTATTGGAAAAGAGTATTACTTTTTCTTTTTTACATACTTTTGCCCATGGATTGGGGCACATTTTTGAAAAGTTTCGCGCTTCAGGTCTTGACATGATTATTACACGAGGTAAAACAATAAATAGATAAAAATTTATTTTTTGAAAAAAATGAGAAAAATCAAGTTTAACGCTTAAAATTTTACCTTTAATGAATATGATTCTTATTGAAAATAGTACCAAATCGTAGGTAATTTTATTATCTTTAATTTGATACCAAATTCAATGTATTTAAAACTCTGCTTCAAACATTTTGTTCAGAATGCTAATTTTTGTAAAAGGGGCGGCTATTTTGGACGCCCCCACCTGTAGGGACCCTCCTGCAGCTGATCTGAAGAGTAGTCCGCCCTAGCGATGTTGGTTAGGGTCCATACAACCATCCTAGATAGGACTACTTTTTATATCTCGACATGTCAGGTCCACCCTACTTGCTCCCTGGGTATGAGGGCGCCTTGGTGGGTTGCGTAAACAAAGGGGTGCCCCCAAAATAAGATAAAATGACGAAATTTGCCTTCTTCTGGGGTGGCAAACGTTTTGGATGAAAGATCCCTGGGAAGGGTTGAGGGAACGTCCAGGATATAGCCATGATCCCGGAAAGTGAAAGCGGTGGCCAACACATTTATGAAATTAAAGCCGGAGCAACATAACGTCGTTGGAGGGGAAAAATCCACGTTTATGATTAGCAGTGTATATATTTCAGACCCCGAAAAAGCAAAAGTTCCTAATTGTAAAACATACCTTATTTGTATATTGTAATATGACTATGATCGTATGCTATTTAAAAAAAAAATCAAAAATCAAAAATGGGCTAAGAAGAATATATCTTTTGTGTCGTTTTATCAAGTCAGTGGAATGTCGCCTATCGTGGAGATTTTTAGTTTGAATTTTCAGATATTTTCATTTAGCACCGAGCCAGTTTTAGATAGCAACGCCATCAAATTAAAGTGCCCTTGGCACATTACCCAGGATATTGGTTTATTGGAAAGAGTGTAGGCGTATGTTCTCTGTTTGTCTAATATCGCTTGCTGGGCTAAACCCATTTGATTTACTAAAAATTAGGTCTAATTTCCCTTTGGTCTAATTGGTCCGATTCTCACTTGCTATAATTACCACTTGGTCTGAATTCTAATTGGTCTAATAGCCAGGGGCTGCATTTTCGACTAGTTCTCAAGTGTATATTAGTATATTACCACGAATTGACCAAGTGTGCAGACCATGGATGATCAATTGGATACAAGAGACTGGACATTAGACTAAATGAAATTAGGCAAAATGATAAATGGGCACAGTGGGAATTAAACCAAAAGGTAGGCCTTATTAACAATGATTAAAACTAGTTGTAAACGCAATGAAATAATGAGATGAGTATAAACAGAAATTAGTCAAAGTGGGTATAAATGTCAGTTTAACTATAGTCTTAGCCCTCCCTTGTAATTACAGCAAAATGTCAGCGTAATGTATTCTTCTTTATCGCCCCCAATACAATAAATATACCAAGGGTATGACATATATCAGCCAGGGGGTGGGGGGGGGGTGTATGTGACATTTTGGGGGAGGGCGGAGATAGACGGCACGTTTTGCGTTTTGGCCATGTTTTGGCACCTTTGTTAATTTAGTGTCTATTAGTCTATAGGGATAGGGAATGGTCTTGTTTGTTCACTGGAATTGTGAATTCATACGAAAATTTTTCCTAATAATAACATTTTGCATTGCAATTTGACATATTTTTCCTTCTTTCACTAGCTGATCATATAAATTAAAAAAATGTTTTTAAATTCTTTCAAATCCGGAGGGGGGGGGGGGCGATCCCACAGAAAAGAAAAAAGCGAGAGGGTAGGGACACGCCCAACTCCGTCCCCCGCACGGCGTTGACACAAATCCTTCCTTAAAAGTAGAGTGGGGGGGGAATGGAGTTCATTCCATAAAATCGTCGAGCAGTGACGGAATTATTTTGTAGTGGGAGGGGGAGCGAGATGCACTACGCCCCAGTGCCCTCTACAAAATAATGTCCTGGTATTCCTATGGTATTCTGAATGTCCTGTGATTCGTTATGGATTTCGAATTCCTGTGTATTCCATGACTTCGTATGGGTACAATTCAAAATACCATAGACAGTACCAAGGAAAACCAAAAAAGGACCAAAGTTGTACCATAAGAATACCATTATAGCACGTATTTGTGCTGATGTTCTGGCCACCAAATAACCAATGTATGGATTTCCATGTATGCGTTTTTTGCACAAATACCATATGTAAATGGTTTGCTGTATTTTTCTTGGCACAAATACCAATGTATGGATTGCTGTACTGGTTTCTGGCACAAATACCATATGATGGTATTCTGTATGTTTTTGGCACCAATTCCATATGGTATGGTTTTGCTGTATAGGTTTTTTGGCACAAATACATATATGGTATGGTCATTGCTGTATGCGTTTTCTGGCACAAATGACCATATGTATGGGTATTTCTGTATTGTTTTTTTCGGCACAAATACCATATGTATGTTATTGCTGTATGGTTTTTGGCACAATAATATATGTATGGCGTATTGCTGTATTGTTTCTGGCACAAATACCATATATGGTATTTCTGTATCGTTTTTTGTCCACAAAATACCATAGTGATGGTTTGCTGTATGTTTTTTGGACACAAATACCATATGTAGGTTTTCTGATGAGTTTTCTGGCACACAATACCAAGTATGGTAATTTCTGTCATGATTTGTTGGCCACAAATACCATATGTATGGTTTGCCTATATGTTTTGGCACAAATACCATATTTATTGTTATTGCTTGTATGTTTATCTGGCACAAATACCATATGTATCGGTTTTGTGTATGCTTTTTTTGGGCACAATACCATATGCTATGATATTAGCTGTATGTTTTTGGTTTACACAATCCATATTATGGTATTTCTGTATGGTTTTTTTGCCCACAGATACCATAATCTTATGGTTTTGCTGTATGTTTGTGTTTTATACCATCATATGGTATTGTCTGTATGGTTTTCTAGGAACAAAAACCATAATTGTATTCTGTAGGTTTTTTGGCACAAATACACATATGTATGGTATTGCTGTATGGTGTTTTTTGGCACCCAAATACCATATGGTATGATGATTGCTGTGAGTGTTTTGTATTACACATATACCATATGATATGTATTGCTTGATATGGTTTTTTTGGCACAAATGCCACATGTATGGACAACAATTACCACATGGAGGCAAAGTTCCATTAACCGTTAATTTGCTTTACACTCAAACGTCACGTTGGAGCGACGAAATGCAACTTTTTTTTAATTATTATGTTTTTTATTATTATTTTTTTTATTTACATAGCGTTAAGTTGAATCATGTTTCTGCTATGGATGGAGCCTCTGTTCAATCGCCCCGTTGTTACAATATTAGTGTCCCGGTCTCCCGCTACCATCAAGGCGGCGGCGATTTCATTTGTGATGACGGTCAGGCGGTGGCAGGAGAATGGGAGACCCCGGAATAGGGAATTTTATAGACTTCGAACGGAATAATCTCCTAAAATATTTGTATAGCCCAAAATTCGAAATAGAATTGATCTATCAACATATTATGCAGAACTAATGACAATTAAGGAATATAAGGTTGGAACAATAAAACATATTCCACAAAACTACGACCTGAAGGACATAGTTAAATCGTTAAAATCATGTGATTGTTAGTTTATTTGTGAGCTTTTAAAATTTTGCTCTGATAATAACATTAATCATTGTATTCACTTACTGATAATCACTTACCCTTAAAGAAAATACAGATTCCGCAAGAAGCGAGTGTAGAAATCTCATTAAATCAGCGTTTTACAATTATGGATATATATATATATATTATATATATATATATATAATATATATATATATAGATATAATATAATGTTGATCCCTTTCTGAATATGGTCACTTATATAACCCGGGTACGGACCTGAATAAGAAGAATTTAAAGAAAATTAAAAGTTTATTCCGTCACATTTTGGGAGAAGTGGGCAAATACAAAAATTATCCAAATTATTAAGAAAATAAAAACAAAATGTGAAGCTTGAAAAAATCAAGGAGACGTCCCCCTGATGCCGCCAAATTTGGAGAGGAATTAAATTATACACTAGATCGGAATAAATAAAGCACCCCAAAGAGACATATACATAATTAGTAGGCTAATATCCAAAATTCACAAATAGAATGACCTACCTCACACATTATTGCCAAAAGTTAACAAATAAAGCGTAACATGTGACAAATAAAAGAATAAATGAATATAGGCGACCTGAAGAAGATTATTATTTTAATTAAATTGTTGGTGTTTCTTGTTTTGAAAAGCGAAGCGCGCAGCCGAAAATTTTGGCTTTGTGAGAGTGAGAGCGCTGAACTAGTACATTACGCACACTGTGCTCTTCGGTCTGATATATGTACATATATTTTTGTTAAGCGCTTTAAAAATCGAGGTTGGACGATTCCCCAGAAACAGAAAATCGGCATCGGCGGGGGGGAACTCATCTCCACCCGGGACGCCAAGCCAATACCTACCGTTGTGTAGTAATTCACAGGATATTTTTTTCTAAGGATAGTTTCTTACAAGAATTGACTAAGTGGTGTTGACCAAGTCGACTTTGATTAACGAAATTGAAAATTAATTAGACCAAATAGTAATTTGACGAATTGATTGAAGACCAAAATCCAACAGGCATGACAGGGATGAAACCAACGGGCATTAGTCAAGTGGATTTATGGCAGTTTACTGCTGAAGTTTGGTAGTCGTATGGTAGTCCTGTGGTACTTCGTGTGGTACTATGGTAATTTGCTCATTTGCACACAATGTTTTTGTATGCACAAATCAGTATTTTGTGAAGCTTACCTCATTTACTAGTAATTGCCTGCATATTGAATTTTTTTATTTTAGGGAAATATATTTCCTAAACACACAGTAACATCAAGAGCGATAGTTTTGACATCAAAGGCGTGTGGCATCCCTGAATACGGTCACATCGGGGTGTTCCTGGTTCGCAACGTAATGTCATAATCCTGGCTAAAACTGTTTCATGGTATTGTTGTGTGCTTACTAGTTTGGGATTAATGCTTATTAGGTATTTGCTTGTTATTGCGTACACCTGTTATGCGTATTTTTTGTCTGGTACTTGTGCTTGAAATACATAGGAAATCCTGTTGGTATTTTGACTGTATCGTAACTTCTGTATGTTATTCTGTGCCAAAAACCATAGAAATCGTATGGTATTTGGCTGCCTATTGCGTACCTTCTGTATGCGTTTTGCCAAAACAACCATTAGGAAAATTCCTATGGTATTTTGGCTGTATGGTACTTCTGAATGGTATTTTGTGCCAAAAAACCATTAGAAAAATCCGTATGGTATTTTGGCTGTATGGTACTTCTGTATGGTATTTTGTGCCAAAAAACCCATAGGAAATCCGTATGGCTAAACACTGAAAAACCTAAACGGGCTAGACCGACTAGCTTTAAAGCTAGTTCGTAGTGATAGCCCAGACTGACTAGCTTTAAAACTAGTCGGTCACGACGACGAGCTTTCCTTCAACACAACCGGTTATTACTGACTTAGCTTAAAACTCGCCCGGTCTACTACGGCACTAGCTTTGAAAGCTAGTCCGTCAAGTTAGTCCCGTCAAGACGGACTAGTTTTAATGCTCGTCGGTCAAAGAAAGACTAATTTTAAAGCTCGTCCGTCGTGACCGGATAGTTTGACGCGACTAAGCCCATTAAAAGCTAGTCGTAGTGATGCCTTATACTGACGATTCTTTTTGCAGCAGGGACTAGCCTTTACAGCTAGTCGGCTCATGTGCTAAAAGCTTAGTCCGTCGAGCTTTTCTGCCGCGATGTTCTTGCTGCTGCTCCTGACAGACTAGCAGACGGACGAGGTTTTAATATGGTTCACCAGCTGTCAGAGACCGTCAAATCTGAAATATTTGGAAGACATTATAAAGAACGAATTAAAAACATGCATCTTTGTTCACAAGAATTTGAGCCAAAAAACAAACAAAAAACATCTTATTATGATGATATAAAATCAGAATTGCAGAATTAATACAGGAGTTAAACATTATGGGCAATAATCAAATAATGGCTGGGTACGCGGGCCCAGGGGTCGCCGCCATGGCTTGCCATCATGCACTTTTGTTTGTAGGCCCACCTGCTTTTGCATTTCGGCGATACAACTTGTTCCTTGAGAAGCACTTCAGAATCCCAAAGTCCGTGCCTCTATAATTTAATTTTCTTTCTTCAATACAAGGTAATCTGGCCTTATCGCTCGTTTCGCGGGAAACCAATCGGTCATATGCTTGTACAAAAAGTAAATGCGGGGTGGAAAGACGGAAACCAATGCGTGTACCTGAATGAGCGCTGCTGTACCAAAGTGAATGGTGGTTTCCTCGATCCACGATTATGCCAGTAGTCTAAAAGAAAAGAGGCGCCTATATTTATTATAGAGCTTAAATTTCAATTTTCATATTTTAATGTGATTGCTTACTATTCGTAGTAAATACACACAATTTATAAATTTTTGGATTTAGGCAAGACATACATTTTTCGCAGTGGTGCATTATAAGCACTTAATCTATGTGAAAAAAAAAATAACGCTATCTGTGAACTGAAACATTAAGCGAATTAAAAAAAGAGTTACTCACACACGTCATGTCACAGGAAGGGAGATCGCCATATATAATCAAAATCTTAAGCTTTACGGGGTATATCTACAGTCTGTGTCAAAAAAAAAATAGGGTACAGTCGGGAAAAAATCATTTAAGGTGTTGAAATCATTCTTCATAATAATGTGTGCTTTGTGGTACCAAATTAAAGCAAAAGATTTTTCTTGCCTGAGCGGCTTTGTCCTGCTATAATTTCGCTTTCGTAAAACAAAAGTTATGCTAAGTTTTGTGCGACGAGGAACCAAATTCGAAATTTACGCACTTTCTATTGTTCTGCGAGCCGCTGAATTTCACGGTCATTATGCGCGA
>CALNVZ010000174.1:2550622-2569824 GCA_940671915.1 Paracentrotus lividus
TTATGAGCACCAAATTAGAAGTCCTTCGGGTATATAGATACCATACCGTACATCCTGGGTTATAGGGGACTAATATATATAATAGGAACTCTATCTATTAATTTGAAAATAGGGGCGGTATGAGTATTAGATTACAACTCCAGCGAGTACATAGAAACCATAATGTACATCCTGGGTCATAGGGGTATAAACTATGCTGGGAAATATATCCAGTAATTTGATAACTGGGGCGTTATAAGAACCAAATTACAAATCCTTAGGGTATATAGATACCATACTGTACATCCTGGGTTATAGGGGTTTTAACTATACTGGGAACTGTATCCATTAATTTGATATTTGGGGCGTTATAGGCACCAAATCACGAATCTTTAGGGTATATAGATACGATACTGTACATCCTGGGTTATAGGGATTTAAAGTTTTAAGGGTACTGTATAAATTGATTCGATAATTGGGGTGGTATGAGTATGAAATTACAACTCCGGTGGGTACCTATGTACCATACTGTACATCCTGGGATATAGGGGTTTTAACTATTCTGGGAACTGTATCCATTAATTTGATAATTGGGGCGTTATAAGAACCAAATTACAAATCCTTCGGGTATATAGATACCATACTGTACATCCTGGGATATAGGGGTTTAAACTATACTGGGAACTGTATCCAATAATTTGATTTTTGGGGCGTTATTAGCACCAAATTACAACTCCTTCGGGTATATAGATACCATACTGTACATCCTGGGATATAGGGGTATAAACTATACTGGGAACTGTATCCAGGTAACAACTGTGTGAATTGATTTGTTACCTTCATACACTTATTTTTGATGAGTTTCTATTCACCAAAAATTTGATCATAGCCCAATATAATTAATTTGAACCTGTTTTTAATTGCAAACCCTTATGGTAGGTCTAATACAATTCATATGCGCCACTCTCAGGGTCTGTGAGCTTATTATTACTCTAGATTTGTAAAAAGGAAAAGTTAAAGCCTTAGTAAATTACACAGCCCTGCCTCTGTTATTCATGGCATCCTCTTTCTGTACTAGCCTGTTTATAATGGGGGGAAAAAGAAAAAAAAAGAAGAGACATCGTACCTATTTTCCCTGATATGTTGTTTAAATTAGTTTGTCCACGGTGTGTTTTTTGATTATGATCCAACCCCCATGGTCATTATCTTGACCATGCTGTTAATGGGATTCAACACAGCTTAAGGTTTCTCCTGAACTAATTCTCCATGACTTGTCTTTTTCCTGACCGAGCCGGAAGGAAGGTTTCCATAAACTGACGCAATTAATAAAAACCACTAATCTAAAACCTTAATCCAACCCCAACCCTTAAACCTAAACCTAAACCATAAACCTTAACCCCATCCTAATGTGGTTGGGCGGTAAACAGCTCTTATTATGTTTCTCCCTGAACGATATTCTCCATTACGTTGTGTCTTTCCTGTGCCCTGTAACATGAAGAGATCTATTTGCAAATCAAGAGTTTATAGCATCGTCCTTGTTGCCATAGACTTCTTGCACAAAATGTCTCCCAATGTCAATCAATCAGGATGTTTGTTTTCAACATTGCAATTTAGACAACTTTATAGTTACAGGCACATTGGCACCCTTAACCTATAACTAACCCCAAACCAACTCCCCTAAACCTAACGCGAACCCTAAACCAACAACTAACCCTAAACCTAACCTTAATCCCCACCCTAACCCTATTCTAAGGTTTAGGTTGTAAAGGATTACAGAATTGTGGGACAGCTGGGTTAAATGGGGAAAACCAGCCAGAAGCCATATATTGCCCATGGTCTTCACATAGTGCATAATCCAGAGTCTGAAGCTAGGAGTCTAGATTTCGGACAGTGGGTTTGAGTAGTCTCTGTCCTAGCACTGGTTTATGATCTGTTTAGTGTCAAAGGGAAGTACTCGTGGTGCATGGGCTAGATGAGGGTATGGGTACGTTGGTGGAAATGGCTTAAACAAATCCAAATCATCTAGGGATGATTAATGGAATTAAGCTCCTGAAGTTCTAGGTAATATTAGCTCACACGATTGGTGGAAATCTTAGATGTAAATATAATTAGAGTCCTCAAAAAGGAAACCATAATGACGCTGATTTTTTAAGGAAAAGCAGAAAAGGGAGGGCAGACCAGTGCTTCCTTTAAATCCAGCCCGGTAAACCTAAACAGAACCGATTGGTTCTTATAACAGGAAATAACAAAACTACTAAGTCTTCTATTCTAACAGAAGAACATGGCTGTTATTGAAAATAAGTCAAATAGCGACTCGCCTACCGAAAATATAACTCCAACAAAGAGAAACAAAGTTTACAAACATTGTACATGTACTGCCCTAAAAAGCCCCCAAAAGCTACAAAAAATCCTAGTCTCATGAACTCATTTGAATTAAAGGTGGAAGTTCACCCTGCGGAATATTTATTGTCTTAAAAAATGAAGAAAAAATAATAAAAAATATTGGAAAGTTTGAAGAAATCGACCAAAAAATAGCGAAGTATGAATAATTAAAATTTTGCATTCTGTGACGTCACGTTGCGAGCAGCCTCTCCCATTGGTTTGTGTATGTGAATTCCATAAATTCGTCCTTTTGTCATGTCTTGATAAAGGAATGCGCGTCAATTTTGGTGATATAGTCATGATATAGAACATATGTTGGATGCGTATATCGACCGCACAGGTGACATAATGAATTTCTTCTGCCGGAAAAAAAAATGACATTTTATGCGGAATTTACACTACATAACACATAGCGAGATCTGCCTCGCATGTGACGTCACAGAATCGAAACTTTGAATATTCATAACTTCATTCATTTTTTGGTAAGATTTTTTCCAAAAACCTTCACTCATATTTTTTGTTTATTTTTCTGCATTTTTTAAAACCAATTTAAAACCCAAAGGCGTTGAACTTTCCCCTTTAAGCACACAGTTATCAAGGATGTCCTCACCATCTTGTGTGTCAAACAAAGAACAATAAAACTTGTGTACAAACAGGGAACCAGCATCAGCCCGACAAAGGTTTTAATTGGCCAAATTGTCTAATTATAAAGGATGGGAGCAGCTATATACTTATGATTGGCATTGGGGCCGATACCAATTCCTTTGTCAGAGCTAAATGCTGAATCTACTTACTGTATGTATTCCTAGGGCGATCCAGTGTGATAGAATGAAAGACCTGTGATAGAGATGAAAAGATCTTGCTGTGAGCAAGATTATACTTGTCTTTTTTTTTCTCTAGCTTAGAGCAACATTATACAAAAATGGACCTAGCGTTTGTAGCACCCCCTGAAAGACAAAATAATATTATTGATAAAAATACAAAAATGGGTACATGTCATGCCTTCTGAAAAATTGCAAGCGTCTTTTGAAAATTTTTATTTTTAATTGGGGGAAAAGTGCAGGGCAGATTGTCAAGCATTTTGAGAAGACAAGCTGTCACCCTGGCACTTAGTCCCCCTAAACAAAGAAAACCTGCCATTTATTCTGAAGATTCATCGCTACCCTCAATGCAGTGAACATCCATAAAATGGAAGAGTATACACAAGCAGAACTCAAGTTGAACGTCATCTCACATCCCTAAAAGATGAAAACTGATCTGGAACATCAACCACAAACAGGGTGAGCTCATATTTGTCGTAATTATCCTCCTAAGGGCATTCACATATTATCAAACGTCTCAATGACATCAGCAACGAGCTCTTCCTCCTCAAAATGGCAACGGATGATCTTTTACTTTCACTCTTACATTAAGCTGAATTCTTGCTAGCCTGAAATTAGGAAATCTTTACTTTCACTTTTATATATAAGCTCATATTTGTCGTAACATCCTCCTAGCGCATTTCACATATTAGCAAATGTCTCAATGAATCAGCGAGCGAGGCTCTTCCTCTCAAAATGGCAACACTCGGTCTTGAACTCACTCTTACATAAGCTGAATTCTTGATAGCCTGAAATTTAGGAAACATCTTTTACTGTTCACTTTTATATAAGCTCATATTTGGTAACATCCTCCTACGGGCATTCACATATTATCAAACGTCACCTAATGAAATCAGCGAGCATCCTTTTCATCCTCAAAATGGCAACACCTTCATCTTGCAATCTTTCAATCTTACATAAGCGACTTCTAAACTTTAAAACAGTACTTTACTGCACCATCGCTCTAGCAGTGTCAAACTCTTTCGGAGAGATGCAGAAAGACGATGAAAAGGGATACTATGGGAAGGGGTTGCTATAAAAATTTAGCAAATATCCAATGAAAATAAATAAGACTTACCTTTTGATATTTAAGTGTTTTCGAAAGGATTCCTGCAAAATCAGACCTCGGTGGAGGAGTGTTCAACAGAAAATACGACTTTGAAAATAAAATGCCTTCTCTCCTACAGAAGATGTGTCCCTGCAATTGCAAGAGAGTTAAATTTGTGTGGTTCTTCCAAAAGCAGAGTGTTCATCTTAATACTGTCAAACATTGCCTAACAAAATGTCAGATTTATGTCAATTAGGCGCATGATTATATTGTGCAAATAATCCTGTTTCAGCGAAACCATACAAAGTACTGCTAGAACCTATTGTGTATGCCTCGTTAGCAAAATCCTTCATGGACTGATACATTGTGAGAGGCGAAGCATGGAAAAGGCGTTTGTATTCTAGCTGGCAACCATGAGCACAGGCCACCTGAATTGGAACTCTTACAACCCCCACCCCCGCCCCTTAAAAAATTCAAAGGCCCTACACCAAAGGAAACCTCATTAGTTTCCCACCCTCCCCCTTTCCAAAAGAGATTTTGAAAAAAGGGAGAAAAAAGGACCCTGAAGTATAATTTATCCATATGAACAACTTGCTATTTTGAAGCACATTCATCCTTTGGACAGTTCTTTGGAGGAAATTATGGGTTACAATCATAATATATTCAAACATTCTTCGAATAGTATCGAAGTGAATGAATAGGGAAGTGGGTTTCCTTGAGATTCATTCTATGAAGTTCCACCTCCTCCTCACCTCATTCTCAGGGAGCCGGTATTAACAGAAGCTGTAGCTCCCAGTACACAGTATGAACCTGAAATCAAGGGTAGTCTACTTATAGCAGGACGCCTATTCTAAATGTAATAGGAGAGCGAACTCATACATTACACAAGCGTTGTTATACGAATCGCACCAACCTAAATTTTGGGGTACCTACAAATTAAAGGTTACAAATCAATGTACATTTAGGTATTATATTTAAAACCAATATTGTTCAAAATTAAATAGGCCTTATATTAATGTATGCCTAATTCTAAATACAACATTATCGCCCAATGTATTGAAGTTCATACCTCAGGATTAATGTCTTCCCTATTTACCACGTTCTCCATTATCTTTCGTTTTTGTTTTGATGTATTGGGCGGTGGGGGCTGCACTAACAAAACTATACCTTAAATTCAACAAACATGCCTTTACACAACAATCAAACAATTAGGCCCTAACATTCTATCATTTGTAAGTATACCGCATCAGTATAGTGTGAATTATTCAACATGTGCAATGATGATCTCTTTGCATTTTTACAGTCTTTATTCGCTCAAATCTCAATATAACAAAGCAGCATGTCTGACAGAACTTAGACATAATGTTTAGAATAACATTGAATATGATAGTGGTTTAGTATAAGGTGCTGCCCAAGCAGGATATTGACGGCATTGATACTGAATCATTAAAGAGGCAAAAATAGACAAATAACAGGTGATTCAGAGAAGCTAATAATAATAACAGGTTCAGAACAAAAAGATGGATCAATTAAGTGGGAGCATAGTTTGGGCCATAATGAAAATAACAAGAGAGAGAAGAAAAGCATATGGTGTCGTATGGCAATTACATGGCTGCAATGATTCACAGTCATTCAAACGACTCCAACCCAAACATAATACCTTCACAACACCTATCTTCTTAAAATTTTAGAACAAAATAAACCTGGAGCAAATGTTGAAGCACCTATCTTGGTAGGGACCATTATAAAAACATATCCAGTGTCAACAAATCACACTTACTTTGTTAAAGAGAAATTATAAGACTTTGAAAAAAAATTGTGTGTTCAAGAATGGTGCCTCTATATCTAGATCTTATACATCTTTTCATGTTTTAGAAACAGTTTCATGGCACAGTTGTTCTTAAGGTTATTCTTTACTTACAGAGAGAATTCATTACTCCATCCCTGGAATCTCAATGTACAACTATTGCACACTAACCAATAAATACCACTAAAACATAAACATTTAAAGCTAAAAAAGAAAAAGCCCATAAAACATCTACCTTATTAAGGACCATATGCTCTGACCCTCTATACCATAACAAAAATAAATGGAGCAAATGAAGGTGCAAAAAGAGTAAATTATGCATAATATGCCATTTCGGAGTTTCTTTGGTGATCTTTGAAAGCTAAATACGGGATAGTATTGGTAATGCAAAATACAGTTCCAGTCTCTTAGCCCACGTGCACATAGAGGACTCCCTTTCAATTGCACTGTGCAAAAATTTAACTATTCTGTTGGTCAGGCGTTTCAATGGCATTGATACGTCGCATGGAGCCATTTGATATACAAAGATTGTCATGCCACCATCAAAGTATGAATGAAAGGTTGCGATTGCAGCGGTTGAATGAAAAGTATTACACCAAATCGGCAACAAATTTACACTGGTCGCTGGGACACATTTCAATGAACAGTCTTCAACAATCAGTGTTTCAAATTTTTACATGGTTTATTCGGCACAACGTCTCAATTAAGGTTATTAAGAAATACAGTGAACAAATTTACACCAGTACTAGGGACATGTTAATAGACTTATGGCTAACTTAAGTTTGTAAAAAGAAATATAAGGAGATTTAAAAGGCAAGTCATATCAGCCAGGTTCTATTACAAACTGTAAACACGGTGGTTGCTAGTTAAAAAGGGGAAGAAAGGTTGTAGAAACTCTAAGTGTGAGAGTCTTTGTTGAAAAAAAGTCATACTATGAATAAAAATTTAAAATGACAGTACACAGTGACAGTTGAAGGTGATAATGTAATGGGTAATAAATTTCCATGGCAATTGTCAGTCACATAGACTCAAAGAATTGGATCCTTTATAAACCAAGGAAAAAAAAAAAGAAGAATATATTGCTAATAAATATGCTAACATGAATTGGAATGCAATGCCTAAATGTGGAAAATAATTTTTATACAGGTTCAAATTGAAACTTCTATAGTAGGCCAATAGGTTGTTTGTATGTTTACTTGGAGAGGCCCTGTTGATTAACTCCCCCAATTTGGGGTTTCAAGATTTCAATTTTTGCAAGTCCAACAGACACAGGTAAAATCAATGATTAATAAAGACAAAACTGAAGATATAGAGTGACTGAGAAGCACTAAATTCTGAGGAGGAGAGAGGTGGGCGGAGGGGATGGAGGATGGAAAGAGACTGATGGAGAAGGAGAGAGCAGAGTGAGAAGGCAATATGAAGAGATAGAGCGGAGAGAGGAGATGGAGAAAAGCAGAGAATGAAGGGAGAGAGAGACATGAGAGGGGAAAGGCGAAAGGGAGAGATGAAGGAGAGAAAGAGATGCGGGACAGAGAACAGAAATGGAGGAGAGGGGAGATGGAGGGAGGAGGAAGAGGGGAGAGGAGGGAAAGGGAAAGGGAGAGAATGAGGAGACGAAGGCATGGACAAAGAAACAGATGGAAGGGCAGAGGGGAGAATGGAGGGGAGAGAGGAACATAGGAGGCGGAAAGGAAAGGGAGAGATGAGGAGAAGAAGAGATGGCAAAGAGAACAGATTGGAGGGAGAGAGGGAGATGAGGGGAGAGAAGAGCAGGGAGAGTGCAAGGGGAAAGGGAAGAAAAGGAGAGAGAAGAGAGGGGAGGGGAGAGAGGAGAGGAAGGGGGAGAGAGGAGAAGGAAGAAAGATGGAGAAAACGAGTGAAGAGACACGGGAGAGAGAATAGAGTTTGGTCAGTTTAGTGAATCAAGTCATGGAACTCACTTTGAAGGAAAGCAATTAGAGCATTTATATAATGGAAAGATCTTTCATAAAATACTTTCTGTGAATGATTTATCTTTAATAAGTTTTAAAGTATCAAGGAAACATGGTGTTAACTAAAAAAGAAGCTTTTCTTTCAAATCACAATCTATAACATTTGAAAGACAAAAGCTTTGAGAACTAATGATTGTCAATAAAACGGACACTTGACAGATCACTATTGACCATAGATAGTGGTAAACTTCAACTTGTCTGATTCCACCTTCATTAATGTATAGCATAACAGAAATCCAACAAGACCATATTCACAAAATACAATACAACACTTTTTCCGGACAATGTTGTCATCGGCAGTGATCTTATCTATTCATTCCCCATGCTATCAATGCATGAACCACTAATGGAAACAAATGCCAAAAAGATTGATCTTATCTGAATTCTTTTCAACCATCTAAACAAAGAGCAGAACGTGTCCAATCAGTCCCTCTGCGCTCTTGGTAACACATGTTAATCAGATCCATGCAAAGCATAGTGAAATTACAATGCATCAGAAGAAAGCCTAATATAAAGAAAGAAAAAGAGGTACAATACTTCCAGGGCAACTGATAATAATATGAAGTTTAATTGCAGCTAGTCCACTTTTTTTCTTTTGTGTCTTCAAGAACTAGTATAAAGAAGAAAGCCAATGTTGAAAATGTTATTTTACGTTATGTTCCTATGTTTCCAAGGAACCAAACTCTCAAGGGTTTATGAGAAGTTCATTACAAAATTGCAGTATCTGTGGAACAGATAAACACAATATAACGATAAGACCTAACAAGTGTTTGGCTATGAATGTAAAATAACTGACCGCATTTAATGACCCTCTCCACCAAATCAGACAATGCAGAAAGGTACAGATATCAATTATCTGTTGTCATACATATTTGTTTCTGGTTGTATAACTCATATTCTTTGACTTCACAAAGAATACGGATTAGGAACATACCTGTAATTACAATGGAACTACGGTTTCAAAGAAAGTGACATTGAAAAATATGTAAAAATATGATTGATTTATTTTGGTTCGAAATAAACCCCAAATTAGACCATCGTATTTAGTGACACAACATATTTTGTTTATGAGTGACTTATGACTTATTTCTATAGTATGTCTATAGAGTTCCAGTAAGCAGTACTAAGTAACCACCTAAACTATAATAAAACTTTTGGTTCTTTAGGAAATCAAATTCTTAATTAAAACAAAACAGTCCCGGTAATTAACGAGAGTTGGTGATGCTACATAAAAGATGAACACGTTTACACTCGTCTTCTTTTAATATTTAAATATTTTAATTTTTTTTTCTCTCTATGATTTTATAAGCAATACTGAGATAGATAATCACATACCAGTGGACCTGCGGGATTGTGGCAATGATCTAACCGAATATACGTTGCCCGGGACTACAAGGGCATTCCCTCCTACGTACCCTCACTGCTCGCCACTGTGAGATTGACAGGTAGACAGTGGAGGCCACATCCTCTTAAATCTACATCAAAGAGTGCACAGACTGTTGAAATTTTGTATCATACTTGGCACCTGACATTAAGCATAACTCTCACAGGAAAAGCCATGTTCAACATGTGATGTGCTTCATTGCAACATCCAGTAACACAACTTCTGATCATTTATAGTAAAGTAGGTTACCTAAATTTTTATCTATATTTATGACAAAATTATAGATAGAGCACAGAGGCAGCGTTGCCGCAAGGTGGATGGGTGTGATAAAAAGATGTTGTTACTCAACAAGGTTACTGGCTTTGGTATCAAGCACCTTGTGTTAACGAGGCTGACTGAAGTTGTCATTGATTGAAAGGATCTCGGGTAAGAAGATGGTAAGTTTTTATTTTGAGACCTTACTTTGCAATTGATCTAAGCAATTTCAAATCTTTTGGAAGATCAAATGGGGCTGCCACTTACAATGTAGTTACATGTACATGTAGTGCTACTTTGGATTCGATTTCTAGCATGTCTGGTCCAATAGGTTAGAGATTAAAGCGATAAATCTACAAACACCAAACGTATTACCCTCATTATCATTACACGAAAATGCATTTGCACCAGATTTTCTTCCATCTCATAAACTACTTCTTAAAATCATTTTCCAAATCATTCAGCACACGCACATTCTATCATGTCAAAGCAATGCACATATTTTGATGAGTTGTGTAGAGTAAAGTGCCCGAAATTTCGACCCTGCCGAGATTACACCGGTTTCAAACAAATATTGAAAAAAAGACCCCAAATACACACTCAAACACACTCCAATCAACTCATATCACACGCACACATCGTCACTGCAAGACAACCAAAAAAAAAAAAGAATCACAAAAAAATCAACTAAATCCTTAATTTTGCTCCTAAAATCTCCAGATTTTTGCTCAAAATCTTGTAAGCCCCTCCGCGACTTAGCGAAAAGTTAAGAAAAAACTTATCAGGAAAAATGCGTTTAAACTCCAAAAAATTGAGGTTTGATGACGCAGTTTTTTGCCACGTTCGAGCCCCGATCATAACTATCCTACTGAAAAAGAAACCCAGAAGTGACTCTACAGTGCTAGAGTTCACAACACTGCAATCATGGGACTGGTGAGATTTTTTTCTCTGCCTAGTGTTCGACCGGGCATTCATTCAGGGCGGCACCGATCTGTCGGCAGAGCACAATGTGCTACCGGTGCGGCCAATGAGCAAGATTTCAGCGGCGCGCGGTGCGTGTGACTTTTCACGCCTGGTCGAATTTATGCAACGGCATGTATAATCTCCGGCAAGAAGGTACATGCTATGTAGGTGTTACAAAACTTCCGGGTATTTACTATTCAAATAGTTGTGATTTTGAAAAAAAATTATAACAATTATTTAATTTATAATATGCTTCTAATATTTGTTGAAAATGAAAGATGATGTATTTTTAATTTTCAAACTAGAGCTGCAAAAAGCTAAAAGTGGTCGAATTTTGGGCACTTTACTCTACACAACACATCGAAATGCCTACAAGTTCGTTCGTACAGAGCCCAAGAGGAACAATGCATTTTGATTGTTGGGCGCTCTGAATAGCTATCACGTGGGCTCCGCCTCCTGGTTGCGATGACTGAAGTGTGTTGACCGTTACTGAACAACGCGATTCAGCTGTTCCTGATAAAGGCCGTTTTGTTGTGCGTGCTGTCAATCATAACCAAAGTGGACCCATTTCGCAAAGAAAAACAGCAATACTTCCTTCGAAAAAACGTGCGTCGCAAAGCCACTCTTCAATACTTTTTAGAATAAAGAAGAGGAATAAAAAAGGAACTTCAATGAATCCACTGTCGGACTCCGCCCGGACAGTTGAAAACGTATAAAGAAATGAGGACTACAAAAAAATAAATGACGAACTAAATTTTATCGTGACTTTTGTTCATTGGAAGGCACAATGGTAGTGTATTTATATGCTAACGCCACTTACACTTACGCATGGTCAATTCATAATTGACCTTGCGACTGGGAAGTACTTATTGCAGCAGTTTTTCTTCCAATGGAAAGTCAATGCAGAAAAGTGTCTTGAGCACCTACAGCCAATTAGTAAGGTGGCATATCCAAAAAGCATAAAAAGGGTTTTAAAAATTCTACAAACAAAATTTTTAAAAAATCTAATGGAAGAATTATATTGCAATGAGACTATAGATTATCTTAATTTATTTTGAGGTAGTTTAAAGCTGGTTTCGCTAAATTATTATGAAAGTTTCCTCATCAACCAAGAGGGCGACAGACAGCCATTTTACAGTACTGACTAATGTTGGTTTGCAGCTGTATGTGTGCTAACGTGATTATTCGAGCGTCGTGCATAAATTAGTTATGGAGTAAAAATTTCACGTGCACAATATGACACACTGAAAATCTGAATGACTGGTGCTAAAATTACTACTACTAGGCCTAAACAAATTCATAACATCATAAACACTCTCACACCACATTTACAATTAGGAGGATTCTCTGCACTTGAAAACCGACATTACAGTTACACGAGAAACAATCGTGGTGCAGGTTATACAACCAGCAGTGGCAGTGGCATAGAGGCATATACCGAGGCCCGTATTCGCCCCGCGCTTCGGGCGGGCATCGTAGTCGCAGCCCGACCACTCGACATGATCTCAAATTAAAAAACACAATGTTCACTCCACACACATATTTTGCTAGTAATATGGGCACACTTGTGATTGATAGTAAAGCCAACAGTATCCTGGTTTTAGGGGCGTAAAGTTTCCCCGTATATAAATGTCTGCTAACTTCAGTTTTTTTTTTTTTCAGTTTATGAAAGCCAAATTTGTCAATTTCGTGATTTTTTTTCATTTCCCCCATATTTTCAACCATTTTTTTCCCCAAATGTAGTGATTTTTTTCAATTTTTCCCCATTTTTCATGACATTTCATTTTTCTTTCTTCATATTTTAAGATTCTTCTTGTCCAATTTACCCCACTTTCCCTTTCTTTTCATCAAAGTTTTCATTCCTAAGCTTTAGAAGTCCTGTAAAACATTCCAGTAAACTATGGAAACCAAATATGCAAAAAATTCCAAAAAAGGTAAAAATGACATTGGTTCAATTTTTTTCTTAATTGATTTATTTGTCATCTCAGCTTTAGAGGTCCTCCTGTGAAACGTTCCCAGTGAACTATGGCACGCCAAATATGCCAAAAATTAACAAAAATGCACAATTTATTATTATTTTCAATTTATTGTTTTTGGTCATTCTTGAGCTTTCAGAGGTCTGTGAAATGTTTCCCAGATTGAACTATGGCACCCAAATAGTGCCAAAAAATTCCCAAAAATTGCAAAAATGACATATTAATTATTTTTTTTTCCAATTGATTTTTTTTGTCATTTTTTCAGCTTCTCTGGAGGTCTGTGAATATTCCAGTAACTATGGCACGCCAAATATTGCCAAAAATTCCCAAAAGTGACATTTTTATTATTTTTTTTTAAATTGATTTTTGTCATTCTTCAGCTTCTGGAAGTCCTGTGAAATGTTCCAGTGAACTATGGCACGCCAAAAAAGCCAAAAATTCCAAAAAATTGCAAAAATGACATTTTTAATTTTTTTTTTCAGTTGATTTTTTGTCATTCTTCAGCTTCTGGAGGTCCTGTGAAATGTTCCAGTAATACTTTATTGGCACGCCAAATATGCCGAAAATTTCACAAAAATGACATTTTTATTATTTTCTTAATTGATTTTTTTTAATCATTCTTCAGCTTTAGAGGTCCTGTGAAATGTTCAGTGAACTAATGCACGCAAAATTGCCAAATTCCAAAAATTGCAAAATGACATTTTAAATTATTTTTTTTTCCAATTTGATTTTTTTGTCATTTTTTCAGCTTCTGGAGTTCCCTTGAAATGCCTCCAGTAAACTATGGCACGCCAAATATGCAAAAATTCCCATAAATGACCTTTTTATTATTATTTTTTTAATTGATTTTTTTTTGTCATTCATCAGCTTCTGGAGGTCTGTGAAATGTTCCAGTGAACTATGGCACGCCAAATATAGCAAAAATTACAAAAATGACATTTTAATTATTATTTCTAATTGATTGTTTTTCATTCTTCAGCTTCTGGAGGTCTGTGAATGTTCCAGTGAACTATGGCACGCCAAATATGCCAAAAATTCCAAAAAATTGCAAAAATGACATTTTAATTTTTTTTTAAATTGATTTTTTGTCATTCCTTCAGCTTTTAGGAGGTCCTGTTGAAATACTCCAGTAAACTATGGCACGCCACAATATGCCAAAAATTAACAAAAGTGACATTTTTATTATTTTTTTTCAATTTGATTTTTTTTTGTCATTCTTCAGCTTCTGGACAGTCCTGTGAAAATGTTCCAGTGAACTATGGCACGGCCAAAAAAGCCAAAAATTCCAAAAATTGCAAAAATGACATTTTAATTTTTTTTTTTTCAGTTGATTTTTTTTGTCATTCTCAGCTTCTGTTAGGTTCTGTGAAATGTTCCAGTGAACTATTGCACGGCCAAATATGCCGAAAATTCACAAAAATGACATTTTTAATTTTTTTTTAATTGATTTTTTTTGTCATTTTTCAGCTTTCTGGAGGTCCTGTGAAATACTCAGTAAACTATGGCACGCCAAAATATGCCAAAAAAATCCAAAAATGACATTATATTCATTTTTTTAAATTTGATTTTTTTTTTGTCATTCTTCAGCTTCTAAAGGCGTCATGTGAAATGCTCCAGTAAACTATGGCACGCCAAATATGCCAAAAATTAACAAAAATGACATTTAATTATTATTTCTAATTGATTGTTTTTGTCATTCTTCAGCTTCTGGAGGTCCTGTGAAATGTTCCAGTGAACTACTGGGCACGCCAAATATGCCAAAAATTCCCAAAAGTGACATTTTTAATTTTTTTTTTAAATTGATTTTTTTTGTCATTCTTCAGCTTTTAGAGTCCTGTGAAATACTCCAGTAAACTATGGCACGCCAAATATTGCCAAAAATTACAAAAGTGACATTTTTTATTTTTTTTAAATTGGATTTTTTTGTCATTCTTCAGCTTCTGGAAGTCCTGGTGAAATGTTCCAGTGAACTATGGCACGCCAAAAAAGCAAAAATTCCCAAAAATTGCAAAATGACATTTTAATTTTTTTTTTCAGTTGATTTTTTATCATTCTGCAGCTTCTTGGAGGTCCTGTGAAATGTTCCAGTAAACTATGGCACGCCAAATATGCCGAAAATTCACAAAAATACATTTTATATTTTTTTTCAATTGATTTTTTGTTCATTTTTCAGCTTCTGGAGGTCCTGTGAAATACTCCAGTAAACTATGGCACGCCAAATATGCCAAAAATCCATAAAATGACATTTTATAATTTTTTTTAAATTGATTTTTTTTTTGTCAATTCTTCAGCTTTCTAAAGGTCTGTGAAATCTCCAGTAAACTATGGCACGCATAAATATGCAAAAAAAATCAAAAATGACATTTATATATTTTTTTAAATTGATTTTTTTTTTTGTCATTCTTCAGCTTCTGGAGGTCCTTGTGAAATGTTCCAGTGAACTATGCACCCAAATATGCCCAAAAATTCCAAAAAATGACATTTTTATATTTTTTTTTAATTGATTTTTTTGTCATTCTTCAGCTTCTTGGAGGTCCTGTGAAATACTCCAGTAAACTATGGCACGCCAAACATGCCAAAATTCCCAAAAATTGCAAAATGACATTTTATTATTTTTTTCCCAATTGATTTTTTTTGTCATTTTTCAGCTTTCAGAGGTCCTGTGAAATGTTCCAGTGAACTATGGCACGCCAAATATGCCAAAATTCCCAAAAATGCAAAAATGCATTTTATTATTTTTTTTCCAATTGATTTTTTTGTCATTTTTCAGCTTCTGGAGGTCCTGTGAAATACTCAGTAAACTATGGCACCCAAATATGCCAAAAATTCCCAAAAATTGCAAAAATGACAATTTAATTATTATTTCAATTGATTGTTTTTGTCATTCTTCAGCTTCTGGAGGTCCTGTGAAATGTTCCAGTGAACTATGGCCACGCCAAATATGCCAAAATTAACAAAAATGACAATTTAATTATTATTTTTAATTGATTGTTTGTCATTCTTGAGCTTTTAGAGTTCTGTTAAATGCTCCAGTAAACTATGGACGCAAATATGCCAAAATTCCCCAAATAACATTTTTATTTATTTTTTTTTATTGATTTTTTGGTGTCATTCTTCATCTTTCAGAGTTCCTATGAAGTGTTCCAATAAACTATGGCACGCCAAATATGAAAAAATTCCCAAAAATGACATTTTATTATTTTTTGCGTTTCTTTTTTGTGCGTTTGAACACCAAATTATAACTCCTTCGGGTATGTACAGGGTGACCCAGAAAAAGGAAACCAACTTTGATCAACAATGATTTCAAAAATATTCCAATGGGATTATGAAATTTATATCACTGTAAAGTGCAACTCATTACCATTCTAATGATATCTCTCTCACCTCACCAATATCATGCTTCGCTGAACCCCATTGTTCTGAAAAAGTCTTGTAAAATTGTGCGTGGTCACTTTCATGCACCTCGAGATGGTTTGTGGTGATGTGCCTGGAAAGGAAACCCAACTTTGATCATCAATTAATTTCAACATATTTCAGTGGTGATAGGAAGTTTATATCACTGGAAAGTATAACTCTATACCATTTTAATTATACTACTCTCAGCCTCACCAAAATCATGCATCACTGAACCCCATTGTTTTGAAAATTGTCTCCAAAATGGGATATGTTCTCTTTTCATGCTCCTTGAGATGAGTTGCTTTTAAGGTTCTAAACAATCTAAGTAAGAGCATTCCGGTGACTTTAATAAATGGTTTGATAAATGGTGGAAATGTCTACTTATTTAGTCGTTAATCTACCATCCAGGTAATTTCATCATGTTACTGCTAACAACAACCCAGAGAACCTTTAGTCTCCGTGGAGAATGTAAGAAGCATGACAGTGCATCAATCACAATATTTTCAGAACAATGGGGTTCAGTGATGCGTGACATTGCGAGCTGAAAGAGATAAAATGAAATCAATAAATGATAATGAGTGGCACTTTCCAGTGATATAAACGTCATAATTACCACTGTCATGTTTTTTAAATGATTGATGATGCAAGTTGGGTTTCCTTTTTAGGCACATTGCACAACCCATTCTCAATGAGCGTGAAAGTGAACCACTCACAATTTTGCAAGACATTTTCAAAAACAATGGGTTCAGTGATGCGTGACATTGGTGAGCTGAGCAAGGTATCATTAAATGGTAATGAGTTGCACTTTCCAGTGATATAGGATTTTATAATCACCATGGTAATATTTTGAATTATTGATGATCAAAGTTGGGTCCTTTTTTCTGGTCACCTGTAGATACCATACTGTACATCCTGGGTTATAGGGTTTTAACTATACTGAGAAACTGTATCCATTAATTTGATATTTGGGGCGTTTATGAGCACCAATTACAACTCCTTCGGTATATAGATACATAATGTACATCCTGGGTTATAGGGGTTTAACTATACTGAGAATGTATCCATTATTTGATATTTGGGGCGTTATGAGCACCAAATAAACTCCTTCGGGTATATAGATACCATACTGTACATCCTGGGATATTAGGGGTATAAACTATACTGGGAACTGTATCCAGTAATTTGATAATCGGGGAATTATGAGCACCAAATTACAACTCCTTCGGTTACATAGATACCATACTGTACATCCTGGGTTATAGGGGACTAATATATATAATAGGAATGTATCTATTAATTTGAAAATAGGAGGCGGTTTGAGTATTAAATTACAACTCCGGCAAGTACATAGATACCATAATGTACAATCCTGGGTTATAGGGGTATTACTATGCTAGGAATATATCCAGTAATTTGATAATTGGGGCGTTAAGAACCAAATTACAAATCCTTAGGGTATATGATACCATACTGTACATCCTGGGTTATAGGGATTTAAAGTATTAAGGAGTACTGTATAAATTGATTCGATAATTTGGGGTGGTATGAGCACCAAATTACAACTCTTTCGGGTATATTAGATACCACATTGTACATCCTGGTTATAGGGTTTAACTATACTGGGAACTGTATCCATTAATTTGATATTGGGGGCTATGAGCACCAAATTACAACTCCTTTGGGTAATAGATACCATACTGTACATCCTGGGTTATTGGGTATAAACTATACTGGGAATATATCGAGTAATTTGATAATTGGGCGCGTATAAGAACCAAATTACAAATCCTTCGGTTAATAGATACCATACTGTACATCCTGGGTTATAGGGGACTAATATTTATAATAGGAACTGTATCTATTAATTTGAAGGGGGGTTTGAGTATTTAATTACCAACTCCGGCGAGCACATTAGATACCATACTGTACATCCTGGGTATAGGGGTATAAACTATACTGGAAATATATTGAGTAATTTAAAAATAGGGCGTATGAGTATTAAATTACAACTCCAGCAAGTACATAGATACCATACTGTACATCCTGGTTATAGGGACTAAATATATAATAGGAATGTATCTATTAATTTGAAAATAGGGGCGGTTATGAGTATTAAATTACAACTCCACAAGTACATAGATACCATACTGTACATCCTCGGTTATAGGGGTATAAAACTATACTGGAAGTGTATCCATTAATAGATATTTGGGGCTTTATGAGCACCAAATTCAACTCCTTCGGGTATATAGATACCGTACTGTACATCCTGGGTTAGGGGTTTTACTATACTGGGACTTTATCCATTAATATGATATTTGGGCTTTATGAGCTTTTAGTGCGAAGAAGTAGCGAAGTCCACCCAAGCTTGGGTCAAAGATTTTGTGAGGGGAAGAGGGATTGGGCAGCTTCGCCCATCTTTAGGTAATAAGAGACACAAGAAAATATTTTCCAAAATTTGGCTGACAGCACATGAGGGGGGTACCTTGATGGGGCGGTAATTTGATTTTATTTTTGAATGGGCAGGGAGGCCGGGGGGGGGGCTTAAGAAACCCCATGAGCAGTGTGTTTCTGAGTAGGGTGGAATATATGTTTATTATGAACAAAAAATGGGGCGTTTAAAATCTGAAACAAGGTGAGTGAGTTTTCTGATTTTTATTTTCAAACACCCCTCCCCCCGACGGGCCCCAAGATTATAAGAAAATTGGGATTGTGTTAAGGTTCACATACCAGGCGTCACTGGCAATGTTGCAGTTTTTAAAACAAAATGATGAATTTACATACATAGATACGGTAGGGTCTTGAAGGTGCCCCCTCGTAAAAATAGAAAGCCCCCCCCCCCCCCGACGACAAAAAAAAATAATAATAATAAAATAAAATGGTTGGTCGGGCCTTTTTTACCATCCGATTAAATGTTTTATTGGAAATTTTCTTTGAACTTATTAAGGTTTGTTGTGTTTGGTGTGACAGTCATATGATCCACCGGGAAAGGGGGCGCCCCTTAAATTACAAAAAACAATGAAAAGGTGCCCTAGAAGGTATACCACCGCACCCCACATATAACACATGTACCACATGTGTCAGAGGGACACGCAGGTAATATAGGCCTCTTAAGCTCATTGGCCTAATTGATAAAATCACAAAAGACACACAGTCTAATC
>CALNVZ010000174.1:2575762-2605132 GCA_940671915.1 Paracentrotus lividus
CTTTTGCGCTTCGCGCTCGCAAACAACAAGCAACAATGATTAAACGAAATTTTTTCTTCCAAGCGCTATGCAGTAAGCTTTCCTCTCGGGCTTCGCGCTCGCATGTTTACATCATAAGGGGGCTTGATGCAGGGGGCGCTGTGCCCCTCTCCCACATTGTCATTCCATTTCTAAAAGTTTCCCTTTCGTTATTAAAAAGTGCCCTTTTTCTTAGGTTAAAAGGGCCCTCTTATACTAAAAAAAAAAAAAAGGCATTGGTACTGAAAGTGGCCTTTTCTTTACAATTTCTTTTCCAATCAAAATTTTCCGTCTGTCGCTACGCGACTTCGATTTAATAATCAGAAAAAAAAAAAGGATTGCCAAGCAATACGCACGAAACCAATCACCCCCTGCTGCGAGGCAACTGTGAAAGAGTTTTGTCAGAAGCATTGGCCTATGTTATACAATGATGGAGGGGCTTGGGCTATATCACTCTAAACGTGTTTTTTAAATGCCCCTTTTAGCTACTGTTATATTTTTAAAAATCAATTAAAACAAGTGTAAATCCATTTGCAATCAGATTATTATCATGGGCCATAATAACCGCTGTGCTCTCAATGTATGTAAATCTTTAAATGTTTCTTGAACTTCAAAATTTACACTTTACACTTTTTAAAAGGGGGCACTTTTTAATGTCTTAAACCCCAAAATGTTCCAAGCTCGGTCGCTTTGCGACCTCACCTATGTTTTGACGAACTTAGAACCAATATCCCCAGGCTGGAGACAAACCTTGTGGAGGTGGTTCTTGTCTGAAATCAGAAGCATTGGTAAAGTTGTTATCGACACTTTTACAATGATGTATGACCGCCATTTATTGTCAAATCCGCAATGATAATATTCTTAGCTGAACATAATTTGTTTTGTCTGTACTACAGAAATAAATATGCAATGTCAAATCAATAAGGAGCCATTGGGAAATGCCATAAATGTGTTTTCTAGCTTGTTTCTTAATATATTCTTGATAGATTTTGTCCATGGTCGGTGGTTGTTGAAGCAATGGAGGTGTGCTAATCTTCCTTTTTTATTACAATCATACCCAGAATAGTTATTTAAGCATTTACTGATATTAGTCATTCCTATCCATGTTTTGACGAAGTGTTCGTGATTCTCCTCGCAACAACATCATAAACCATGTCTTGTTTCTCTTGTATCTTATAAATTCAAATTGTAACATATTTTGTTCAAGTAGATGCATGTGATTCAGTGTATCGTATTAATCTTATATTGTTGTTAAATTTGTCTATAGTTTTCAAAAGTTAAAAATTAGAATGCTAAAACTTATACGATTATGTCATATTGACAAATCATCAAATAGATTATAATATAAAACTCACGAATATATTGATGTATTGGCCGGATTACTATTCCAAAAAGTCGGTGAATTCACTTCTGTATTATTTTTTGTATCCACCATGCACTGCTCCGAGTTCTTTCTCTCCCAGTTCAACCGATACAACTATTTTCCCAAGTTACATAAACATTCCCATCACCCGATATGAAAATCATTATATCATCATGTTTGTTCCTTCACCTCGGCTCTATAGACGTCGGATCTTTTTGTTTAAGGGTTTCTCTAGGCGACCAAGATGTTCCAGATATTAAGGTCAAAGAAACAGACGGATCGCATCCTCCAAGGTCAAAGGTTGAATTCTCCAAGATGGCTTCTAAACATCAAGGAGGGTACTTGGCGATCATGACCTAAACCCCTCTCTCCACAGACACTTTCAATACCACTTGGTTTTGGCGGGTTCGCTCGGGAGTGAAGGAGGTTGTAAAGCGATGGAAACATAATGCGACGCTAGCGTTCATATGTCGCTCAGCAGGCAAATACCATTTGTACGAAATTTCAACACGACCGCCAGAGGGGGCTCAGTGCAATTTTAAATGCACGTTTCACTCCAATCTTTTTTTTTTTCTTTTTTTTTCAGGAAAGGTGGGGTGTGGCGGTTATAATTATGCCGTCGATACCAATTAAATTTTCAGCTCTTCTTTCGAAAGTAGTGCAATAGTTAAAAGAAAACATCTTCTTCATTTATTCATATTACTATAGTAATCAGATCATCAGCCATATATGAAATACAAACACTGAGTGGTTGCTTTTCCTGGCGCTCAAAGAAAGATTTATTACTCAATATTGCTCTATTATTATTTCGTTAAAGATATCGAGAGTGGCTTTCTTTGCTCCCGCATCGTCACAATTTGGTTCATCAGAATGATGTGTGGTCTCAATGGACGTTTTCAATAATTGGTCTAACTTCGAGAATGGTTCTAGGCCTATAGCCTAAGAAGTAGATTCAATCAAATTAAGCCTTCAAGGGTGATAAATACCTTGTTTTCCATTTATTTATGTTTTTTCAATAGAGATTTAAATATGTTTGTTTGTTTGTTTGTTTTAACCGTATTTGGATCGTTGACAAATACAATTTGATATGCAACTTCCACTTTTTTTTTCGGAGAGTAAAACTCCATTTGAGATTATAGGGCATGTATTGTTTTATACTAATTTCCCTACTCATTCCAGCTTATCCTTTTTTTTTTTGTTAATCCCACAAAGCAAATCTGAAACTATTTTTGCAATACCCTGCTCAAAATGTCCCTTAAACTGAAATAACATTGGCACGCTGCTTCATTTTGAAATTTAAAAAGCAATGTCATTTAACTGATGATCCATGGAATACATTACTATGTCCCTGCCAAAATCACACCCACCCCAACCCCCAAGCACGTAAATTTTTTTTTTTTGTGTGTTCAAGAATAATAGTAAAAGAATTATTACTCTATTTTATATGATTTTGTACATCTCGTTGGTTTATTGATTTTTCCTCTCTCTCTGTTGGAAACAGTTTTTTTTTTTTTTATATGGTTTCACTAAATCAATAAATAACAATATTTACATACATTTCAAAAGAATTAGAACAGTTAAAAGCAAAATCAGATTTTAGCGGATGGTGATGTTGCAGAAAAGAAATACAACACTGCCCTCTAAAGGAAACAAAACTTTAACCAAAAAATAAATTTCGGTGCCTTTCAATATCACGTCATTAGGGCCTACCCCCAAGAGTGATGTTAATTGGTATGACATTAAGTTCGATTAAAGGATCCTACAACGCAAACAATGAATAGGAGAGAAGAGAGAGAGAGAGAGAGATGGGGGCAGGGGGGGTTAGAGACAAAGCTTAGGTGAGGATAGGGTTAGTCCCAGTAAAGTTTAGAGGGGAACTTTCAACCAGGAAGAAAAGGCTGAAAGCCTAATTCTAGGGGTTCGACATGGTTCACAAAAGCGGTCACCCGTTGCTTATCGGCGACAGATAATTTGACGTCATCATCAGAACTCTATCTTTCAACGACACTGCGCCAAAAAACTAGTCATACGGTGCAATTGAGTGCACAACATTTATCAGACACATACCTTATTGTACTGTCTATATCTAAAACAAAATTAGAATAATGAATAGACGAATATTGGCACATAAAAGGAAAGAACAATAATCGTAAATCAGTAAGTGAGCTCAATATCGGATTATGATTTACAGGCCCACCTCAAATTTTGATGTTTAATCATTCTAAATAATATTACTATGATAGTGCATCATCATGACATCGTTATATTCCATATTAAAATTCAAATTCGTTCTCAGTGATATAATCTGACGGTTGATTAGTCTTATATTACCACCACCTGCGGCCCCTTTCTATCTGTTTCTTTCGCATATAGGTCGAATTAGGAAAAGATTGTTAGTTCTGTTGTTGTTAGTGTTGTTGTGCGTTGTTGGATTTTGCTGCTTGCTGTTGTTATTTTGTTTTCTTTACTAATTTAGTGATCGCTCATTAAGATAATGGCCATTATTAGATGTAAAAGTTAAAAAAACAAAAAACAAGTAAACAAAAAAAACCTCACCTCCAAACCCTTCCTCTGACCCTGTTGAAACACAACGCCCAAAATATATGCTAATTACCTATAATATTATATATTATTTTTATATATTTTTTTTAATTGTTAATAATTTTGGTGGGGTGATTCGGCTACATGCAGTGTCCCACTCACCGGTGCACCCCATCCACTGTGCACCCATGGCCCATCCCCTCGCTCGGCACGCCCCCTCCACACGAGGTGTTAGATTGCTATACAATTTATCAGCTGGCTGACATTAGTCGCGAGAAACTGCAGGAAATGAAGAGCAGTGCATCACAGTCAAATCAAGTCAGATATTTAAACTGTCATTCAGTTAGAGTTTCAAAGCCTATGTAAGATATAAATGAAATCCAACTTTAAATGCTGGTATCTGGTTTAGGGGCGTAAAGTTTCCCCGTATATAAATGTCTGCTATACTTCAGTTTTTTTTTTATTTCCAGTTTTTTATGGAAAGCCAAATTTGTCAAATTTCGTGATTTTTTTTTCATTTCCCATATTTTTCACCATTTTTTCCCAAAATGTAGTGATTTTTTTCAATTTTTCCCCATTTTCATGACATTCATTTTTCTTTCTTCATATTTTAAGATTCTTCTTGTTCAATTACCCCACTTCCCTTCTTTTCATCAAAGTTTTCATTCCTAGCAAGTTAGAAAGTCCTGTATTAACATTCCAGTAAACTATGGAAAAGCCAAATATTGCAAAAAATTCCAAAAAAGGTCAAAAATGTACATTTGTTATCAATTTTTTCTTAATTGATTTATTTGTCATTCTTCAGCTTTAGAGGTCCTGTGAAACGTTCCAGTGAACTATGGCACGCCAAATATTGCCAAAAATTAACAAAATGACAATTTAATTTATTATTTATTTATTGTTTTTGTCATTCTTGAGTTTTCAGAGGTCCTGTGAAATGTTCCAGTGAAACTATGCACGCCAAATATGCCAAAAAATTCCCAAAATTGCAAATGACATTTTTTAATTTTTTTTTCCAATTGATTTTTTTTGTCATTTTTCAGCTTCTGGAGGTCCTGTTGAAATACTTCCAGTTAACTATGGCACGCCAATATGCCAAAAATTCCCAAAAGTGACATTTAATTATTTTTTTTTCGTGAAATTTTTTTGTCATTCTTCAGCTTCTGGAGGCCTGTGAAATGTCCAGTAACTATGGGCACGGCCAAATATGCCGAAAATTTCACAAAAAGAACATTTAATTATTTTTTTCAATTGATTTTTTTTTCATTTTTCAGCTTTGGAGGTCCTGTGAAAATTCCAGTAAACTATGGCACGCCAAAATATGCCAAAAAATTCCAAAGAGAACATTTTTATTATTTTTTTTTAATTGATTTTTTTTTGTCATTCTTCAGCTTCTGGAGGTCCTGTGAAATGTTCCAGTGAACATAATGGCACTGCCAAATATGCCAAAAAATTCCCAAAAAATGCATTTATTTTTTTTTTTTTTAATTGATTTTTTGTCATTCTTTCAGCTTCTGGAGGTCCTGTGAAATGTTCCAGTAAACTTGGCACCCAAATATGCCAAAAATTCCCAAAAATGGACATTTTATTATTTTTTTTTAAGTTATTTTTTTTGTCATTCTCAGCTTCTGAGAGGTCCTGTGAATATGTCCAATAAACTATGGCACGCCAAATATCCGGAAAATTCACACAAAATGACATTTAATTATTTTTTTCAATTGATTTTTTTTTCATTTTTCAGCTTCTGGAGGTCCTTGAAATCGTTCCAGTAACTATGGCACGCCAAAATGCCAAAAATCCGCAAAAAGTGACATTTTATTATTTTTTTTAATTGATTTTTTTTGTCATTCTTCAGCTTCTGGAGGTTCTGTGGAATGTTCCAGGTAAACTATGGCACGCCAAATATGCCAAAAATTCCCAAAATGAATTTTTTATTATTCTTTTTTAATTATTTTTTTGTCATTCTTCAGCTTCTTGGAGGTCCTGTGAAATTCAGTAACTATGGCACGCAAAAATTGCCAAAAATTCCAAAAGTACATTAATTATTTTTTTTTTTCAATGATTTTTTTTGTCATTCTTCAGCTTCTGGAGGGTCCTGTGGAATGTTCCAGTGAACATGTGTGCACGCCAATATGCAAAATTCCCAAAAATACATTTATTAATTTTTTTTAATTGATTTTTTTGTCATTTTCAGCTTTCTGGAGGTCCTTGAAATTACTCCAGTAAACTATGGCACGCCAAATATGCAAAAATTAACAAAAATGACATTTAATTTTATTTTTTAATTATTGTTTTTTCATTATTTTTTTTGCATTCTAGCTTCTGAGAGGTCCTTGTGAAATCTCCAGTAACTATGGCACGCCAATATGCCAAAAATTAACAAAAATGACAAATTTATTATTATTTTATTTATTTTTTCAATGATTTTTTATGTCATTTTTTCAAGCTTGGAAGGTCCTGTGAAATGTCAAGTAACTATGGCACCAAATTGCCAAAAATATTCCAAAAATGACATATTTATAGATTCTTTTTTAATTTGATTTTTTTTGTCATTCTTCAGCTTCTGGAGGTCCTGTGAAATCTTCCAGTGAACTATGGCACGCCAAATATGCAAATAAAAATTCAAAAAAAAGACACTTTTTAATTATTTTTTTAATTGATTTGTTTGTCATTCTTCAGCTTCTGGAGGTCTGTGAATGTTCCAGTGAATATGGCACGCCAATATGCAAAAATTCCCAAAAAGTTGCAAAATGACATTTAATTATTTTTTTTTCAATTGATTTTTTTATCATTTTTCCAGCTTCTGGAGGTCCTGTGAATGTGTCCAGTAACTATGGCACGCCAAAATATGCTCAAAAACCCAAAAAATTGCAAAATGACATTTTAATTTTTTTTTTTTCTTTTTTTGTCATTCTTCAGCTCTAAGGTCATGTGAAATGCTCAAAAACTATGGAATGCAATAATATGCCAAAAAATCCAAAAAATGAAATTTTATCATTTTTTTCAATTATTTTTTTATCATTCTTAGCTTCTGGGGCATGATGAAATGTTCCAGTGAACTATGGACGCCAAATATGCAAAAATTAAGGCAAAAATGAACAATTAATATTAATTTTTTATATTGATTGTTTCGTCATTCTACAGTTCTGGAGGTCCTGTGAAATGTCCAGTAAACTTATGGCACGCAAATTATGCCAAAATCAAACAAAATGCAAAAATACATAATTTTTTTTTTTTCATTGAAATTTTTTTTCATTTTCAGCTGTCAGAGGTCATGTTGAAATGCTTCAGTGGAAACTATGGATGCGCAAATTCCAAAAAAAATCCAAAAATATGAAAAATATTATATGTTATTTTTTTTAATTGAATTTTTTAATCATTCTTCAGCTTCTGAGGTCATGTGAAATTCTTTCAGTCAACTATGCACTCCAAATATGCAAAATTAACAAAAATACAATTTAATTTATTTTTTTTATTGATTGTTTGTCCATTCTACAGCTTCTGGAGGTCCTGTGAATGTTCCAGGTGAACTTATGCACCGCAAATATGCAAAAATTCAAAAATCAAAAATGAAAAACATTTTAATTTTTTATTTTTCAATTGATTTTTTTGTCATTCTTTTCGAGCTTCTGAGGTCCTCTGTATCAATTATCAGTAAACTATGGCACGGCCGAAGAATATGCCAAAATTCCCCAAATTACATTTTTTATTAATTTTTTTTATTGATATTTTTTGGTGTCATCTTCATCTTCAGAGGTCTAGAATGTTCATAAACTATGGCACGCCAAATCATGACAAAATTCCAAAATGGACATTTTACGTTTTTTTGCTTTTCTTTTTGTGCGTTAAATCCACCAATGTATCTTGCCTTGGTATCTAGATACCATACGTACATCCTGGTATAGGGTTGAATATACTGGGAAATGTATCATTAATTTCATATTTGGGCGTTATAGCAGCCAAATAAACTCCTTGGTATAAGATACCATAACTGTACATCCTGGTTATAGGGGTTTATAACTATTACTCAGAACCCTGTATCCATTAATTTGATATTTGGGCGTTATGAGGAAACCAAATTACAAGAGACTCCTCGGTTAGTATAGATACCATCTGTACATCTGGGATATTAAGGGACTAAACTATACGGGAACTGGTATCCATTAATTTGATAATCGGGCGTTATGAGTACCAAATTACAAACTCCTTTGGTACAAAGATACCATACTGTACAACCTGGGATATAAGGGGACTAATATATATAATTAGAACTGTATCTATTAAATTTGAAAATAGGGGCGGTATGTGTATTAAATTACAAACTCCAGCGAGTAACATAGATACCGTAATGTACATCCTGGGTTATAGGGGTATATAACTATACTGGGAACTAGTATCCAGTAATTTGATAATTGGGGATTATAAAACCAAAATTACAAACTCCTTCGGTATATAAGATACCATACTGTACATCCTGGGTTATAGGTTTTAACTATACTGAGAACTGTATCTATTAATTTGAATAGGGCTTATGAGCACCAAATTACAACGTCCTTCGGGTATATAGAGATACCAATACTGTACATCCTGGGTTATAGGGGTTTAAATAACTATACTGGGAACTGTATCCATTAATTTGATATTTGGGGCGTTTATGAGCACCAAATTACAACTCCTTCGGTATAGATACCATACTGTACATCCTGGGTTATAGGGGTTATATTTAATAGGAAACTTGTATTAATTTAAATATGGAGCGTAGGAGTATTAACCAAATTACAATCCAGCGGTATATAGATACCATACTGTACATCCTGGGTTATAGGGGTTTTAACTATACGGGAATGTCCATTAATATGTTATTTGGGGCTTATGAGCACCAAATTACGAAACTCTTCGACGGGTAATATAGATATATGTACATCCTGGGTTATAGGGATAAAGTATAAGGTTACGTTATCAGTAATTGATAATTGGCGATCGATTAGGTGGGTAATATACCATACTGTACATCCTGGTATAGGGGTTTAAACTATACTGGGAATGTAATCCATTAATTTGATATTGGGCGTTATAAGCACCAAATACAAATCCTTAGGGTATATAAAAAGAACTACCATACTGTAACATCCTGGGATATAAGGGTTTAAACTATACTTGGAACTGTATCCATTAATTTGATATTTGTGGGCGTTAGCACCAAAATACAATCTTTGGGGTAATATATACATACCGTACATCCTGGGTTATAGGGGACTATATATTTAATAGGAACTGTATCCATTTATTTAAAATAGGGGCGGTAGGAGTATTAAATTACAACTCCAGCGAGTACATAGATAGCATACTGTACATCCTGGATATAAGGGTTTAAACTATACTGGGAACTGTATCCATTAATTTGATATTTGGGCGTTATAAGGTCTATAAAACGGGACTTAGAGTCAAATCAGTGTACATAACATGACATAAGTATATGTACTGAACCATGAAAGCATTTCAGATAAGCATGGACCTTACGGTGGTATCTACTTCAAGCGCCGGAGACGTCTCTGCGACAGAATCAAAAAATTTGTCTCCGCGACGGATAAAAAGTATTGGAAGGACGTCTCCGAGAACATTCGCGCGACAATTTTATGAAAAAAGTCTGAAGTAGGGCCAAATCCGTCTCTGAACGTCTAACGCCCCAGTTAGCAGGATGATAGACATGGTTCTAGGACAATTACACCCTGGACAAATCACCTCCCGGACAAATTACCCCCAGACAAATTAACCCCCCGAGGACATTACCCCCCGGACAATTACCTCCCGGACAATAATCCCCCGGACAAAACCCCTGGACAATTACCCCGCACAATTATCCCCCGGACAATTACCCCCGGACAATTACCCCAGGACAATTACCCCCGAGACAATTGACCCCCGAGGTCAATTAGCCCCCGGACAATTACCCCCAGAAAACCAAGAGACATAACCCAACAGACAATTACCGCCCCGGACAATTACCCCCGGACAATTACCCCCCGGGAACAATTACCCCCCCCCCCCGAGGACAATTACCTCCCGACCGACGACATTTACCCCCCCCCCGACGACAATTACCCCGGACAATAACCCCCCCCCCCGCATCGATGTTGAATCAAGCGGCGCCATTTGTGAGTCTCGCCCAGTGTTGCAATGTTTTCGAATTATTTACTTTTCTCTTCCCTTTGCATATTTAATTTTCTCTTTCTCTTTCTCTCTCTCTCTCTCTCTCCCTCCCACTTTCTTCTTTTTTCCTTGCTTTTCCTTTTTTACCCCTTCATTTTCCCCCTTTCCTTCCAATATTCCAGATTAAGATGTGGCTATAACTTAATAATCTTAATACCTTTAAAATAAGATAATACACACAAATAACACCTTGTAATTTACCATTTAGGGTCATAGCAATTAAACGTCAAAGAAGGAAATCAAGTAACCAAAATTCCTAAATTGTAAACGATATGACATAATCAAATAGGCCCTACAGTGTTTTCCATACTCCATAAATTAGCAAATAAAGTGAAAATATAAACTAAAGCCCAAGTCAATTTATGCAAAAATAAGGTTAATCGTAAAATCAAATATCACACATTACTTATTTTTCACTTTATTTGTTAATTTATAGAGTCATTGATGTAGGCCCTTATGACGCCCATAGAAACCATGGTTTCAGACGACAGATTGCAGATCCACCGTCAAGAATTGGGCCAATAAGTTTTTGATTGATTTACACCACCTTATTCATGTTTTTACTGTATAAAACTACGAGATTGATAATTGTTAAAGAAAAAAACAACCTAGATTCTCCAAACAAAATTTATTGATTTTTATCGAATTTTATTGTATCACATAAATGAAATCAGTTGATAGGCCTGACAAAATATGAAAAATATGATATATGGAATTGGGAAGAAATGAAGTATAACGATAATTTGCAACTTGTACAAGACCGTTTCGTCGGGCAGGAGGGTCACGAGTTCCTCGGTCCCACGAGTCCTACGTCATCCACGAGACCTCGGTCCCACGGGAGTTCCTTACGTCCCACCGAGACCCGGTCCCACGAGTCCTAGTCCCCACGAGGGCCGAATATTTTTCACCACGAGTCCTACCGTCCCACGAGTCCTAACGTCACACGAGGCCCGAGTATTTTTCCACCCGAGTCCTCGGTCCACGAGTCCTCGCAGGTCCACCCACGAGTCCTACGTCCCACGAGCCTACGTCCCACGAACCTCACGGCGCCAGATCTACGTCCCACGAGCCATATCCCGTAGGCGCCTACGTCCCAGGCCGATTTTTTCTCATATCGTATTTTCTTTTATCAGAATGTTTTCAACCATCAATGAAACATTTTGTAAGCGATATACAACATGAATTAATTTAGTTGTGGTTAATACCTATAGGCCACTAGCATGGCGAATAATGGTGGCATCTCATTTCGCGGAGGGCGGGTTTAGGACTGTTGTGGGACTTATGTCTAAAAGACGTCCCTAATCCTTCTCAGTAGTGGACGGGTCCAGGATTACAGGAGGGGGGGGGTCCAAAATTTTCGGTTTAAAAATGTACGTCATGAGTGTTTTCAAAATTAATAGGGGCGCGTCCCCCGCCCCCCCCCCCACCCCGGATCCGCCTCTGCGTCGCAGACGACGTCGCCCGACAATAACAAAAAATAAATAAATTTAAAAAAAAAAAAAATTATAGGAGGCTTCTCCGCGACGGAAAAAGAGTTTGGAGACGTCTCCGCCGACAAGTTTCAAAACCGTCTCACAAAAATCCAATAAACAAAGAAATGCATGAGAAATTAAATAATAGAAGATTAAATTAAATACGTAACTAAACGTAAGTGTCTGTGTGACTGCAGCCTAAGGGTGGTATATTACTCTGTGGAGACGTCTCCACGATAGAATAGAACATTTTGTCTCCGCGACGGATAAAAAGTATTAGAGACGTCTCCGATATCGCGTAGACGTCTCAGAGACGGATTTTGGCCTACTTCAGACTTTTTTTCATAAATTGTCGCGGAAATGTCTCTGAGACGTCTCTAATACTTTTTATCCGTCGCGGAGACAAAATTTTTGATTCTGTCGCGGAGACGTCTCCGCGAAGTGAGATACCACCCTAAGGTACATGCTTATCTGAATGCTTTCATGGTGTCAGTACATATACTATGTCATGTATGTACACTTGATTTGACTCTAAGTCCCGTTTTAATAGACCTTATAACGCCCCAAATATCAAATTAATGGATACAGTTCCCAGTATAGTTAAAACCCTTATATCCCAGGATGTACAGTATGCTATCTATATACCCGAAGGAGTTGTAATTTGGTTCTCATAACGCCCCAAATATCAAATTAATGGATACGGTTCCCAGTAAAGTTAAAACCCCTATAACCCAGGATGTACAGTATGGTATCTTTTTACCCAAAGGAGTTGTAATTTGGTACTCATAACACCAAAATTATCAAATCAATGGATACAGTTCCCAGTATAGTTTAGTCCCTTATATCCCAGGATGTACAGTATGGTATCTATATACCCGAAGAAGTTGTAATTTGGTTCTCATAATGCCCAAAATATCAAATTAATGGATACAGTTCCCACTATAGTTAAAACCCCTATAACCCAGGATGTACATTATGGTACCTAGGTTCCCACCGGAGTTGTAATTTCATACTCATACTACCCCAATTATCGAATCAATTTATACAGTACCCTTAATACTTTAAATCCCTATAACCCAGGGTATCTATATACCCGAAGGAGTTGTAATTTGGTGCTTATAACGCCCCAAATATCAGATTAATGGATACAGTTCCCAGTATAGTTTAAACCCCTATATCCCGGGATGTACATTATGGTACCTAGGTTCCCACCGGAGTTGTAATTTCATACTCATACCACCCCAATTATCGAATCAATTTATACAGTACCCTTAATACTTTAAATCCCTATAACCCAGGATGTACAGTATCGTATCTATATACCCTAAAGATTCGTAATTTGGTGCTTATAACGCCCCAAATTTCAAATTAATGGATACAGTTCCCAGTATAGTTAAACCTCTATAACCCAGGATGTACAGTATGGTTTCTATATACCCTAAGGATTTGTAATTTGGTTCCTATAACGCCCAAATTATCAAATTACTGGATATATTTCCCAGTATAGTTTATACCCCTATAACCCAGGATGTACACTATGGTATCTATGTACTCGCTGGATTGTAATTTAATACTCAAACCGCCCCTATTTTCAAATTAATAGATACAGTTCCTATTATATATATTAGTCCCCTATAACCCAGGATGTACAGTATGGTATCTATGTAACCGAAGGATTTGTAATTTGGTTCTTATAACGCCCCAATTATCAAATTACTCAATATATATCCCAGTATAGTTTATACCCCTATAACCCAGGATGTACATTATGGTATCTATGTACTCGCTTGAGTTGTAATTTAATACTCAAACCGCCCCTATTTTCAAATTAACAGATACAGTTCCCAGTATAGTTAAAACCCCTAACCCAGGATGTAAAGTACGGTATCTATATACCCGAAGGAGTTGTAATTTGGTGCTCATAAAGCCCCAAATATCATATTAATGGATACACTTCCCAGTATAGTTTATACCCCTATAACCCAGGATGTACATTGTGGTATCTATGTACTCGCTGGAGTTGTAATTTAATACTCATACCGCCCCTATTTTTTAAATAAATAGATAAAGTTCCTATTATATATATTAGTCCCCTTTAACCCAGGATGTACAGTATGGTATCTATATACCCAAAGGAGTTGTAATTTGGTGCTCATAACGCCCCAAATATCAAATTAATGGATACAGTTCTCAGTATAGTTTAAACCTCTATATCCCAGGATGTACAGTATGGTTACAGTATGGTATCTATATACCCGAAGGATTTGTAATTTGGTTCTAATAACGCCCCAATTATCAAATTAATGGATACAGTTCCCAGTATAGTTTAAACCCCTATATCCCAGGATGTACAGTATGGTACCTAGGTACCCACCGGAGTTGTAATTTGGTACTCATAACGCCAAAATTATCAAATTAATGGATACAGTTTCCAGTATAGTTTAGTCCCTTATATCCCAGGATGTACAGTATGGTATCTATATACCCTAAAGATTCGTGATTTGGTGCTTATAACGCCCCAAATATCAAATTAATGGATACAGTTCCCAGTAAAGTTAAAACCCCTATAACCCAGGATGTACAGTATGGTATCTATATACCCTTAGGATTTGTAATTTGGTTCTTATAACGCCCCAATTATCAAATTACTGGATATATTTCCCAGTATAGTTTATACCCCTATAACCCAGGATGTACATTATGGTATCTATGTGCTCGCTGGAGTTGTAATTTAATACTCATACCGCCCCTATTTTCAAATTAATAGATACAGTTCCTATTATATACATGTATATTAGTCCCCTATAACCCAGGATGTACGGTATGGTATCTATATACCCGAAGGACTTCTAATTTGGTGCTCATAACGCCCCAAATATCAAATTAATGGATTCAGTTCTCAGTATAGTTAAAACCCCTATAACCCAGGATGTACAGTATGGTATCCATATACCCGAAGGAGTTGTAATTTGGTGCTCATAAAGCCCCAAATATATTAATGGATACAGTTCCCAGTATAGTTAAAACCCCTATAACCCAGGATGTACAGTATGGTATCTATGTACTCGCCGGAGTTGTAATTTAATACTCAAACCGCCCCTATTTTCAAATTAATAGATACAGTTCTTGTTATATATATTAGTCCCCTTAAACCCAGGATGTACAGTATGGTATCTATGTAACCGAAGGAGTTGTAATTTGGTGCTCATAATTCCCCGATTATCAAATTACTGGATACAGTTCCCAGTATAGTTTATACCCCTATATCCCAGGATGTACATTATGGTATCTATGTACTCGCTGGAGTTCTAATTTAATACCCATAACGCCCAAATTATCAAATCAATAGATACAGTTCCTATTATATATATTAGTCCCCTATATCCCAGGTTGTACAGTATGGTATCTTTGTACCCAAAGGAGTTGTAATTTGGTACTCATAACGCCAAAATTATCAAATTAATGGATACATTTTCCAGTATAGTTTAGTCCCTTATATCCCAGGATGTACAGTATGGTATCTATACAGGGCGTCCCAAAAAGAACTATACACTTTTGAAATGGCTGCCAAATCAAAAATATATGATTTTAGGGAATGAAATTTATATGTATGGAAAGCTCATTATCCCAACTTTCATATGACACCAAAAAGTCCCAAAATAAGTCATGCATGAATGAGCAGCATTCACTTTTGTAAAGGGTATGGAAATTAGGGTGCGCAGGAATTGCCCTACCAATTTGTATGAGGAAAGTCATTTGGAGCTTATGGAATTGAGGATGATATGCATACTTACTGATCAATTAGGATGAGTTGGGGTTTGCTAAGTGAAATTTGTGGAATTGGGGATTACACTTTCATGCATGAGTGAACAGGAATATGTATTTCCTATTATAGCATTGTAACTTTCCAAGTTATATTCAGTGGTGTGTTAGTGGTAGTCAGGATGGGGTGCAGAACAGGTTAGATACAGGGTAAGGTTGTGCATCGAAAGAGGAGGAGGACAAGATGAGCATTGAACGTACAGACTTTCATTTTAATTTTGCATTATCAGATTTTCTTTTCTCTCATTTTTGTTTTGCTACAGGATGGATGAAACAAGTGTAAAATTGAAAAGAAAAAAATTCAACTGAAAAGACTGACATGTTAATTTCACAAATTTGTGTTACACTGTACCATATTCCTTTACAAGAGTCCAAATTGCTAAAATGACTGGATAGTTGGTTGGTTGATCAATTGAGTTGATTGATTTATTGGATAACAGTAAGACATGGTGATTGAAATAACTGTATGAAGATGATGTAATGCTTGATTGATTAGTTGAAACATTTGTAGAGTGGTACACTGTTGATTAAGTGATTGCTAGGTGGGTGTTGGTTGTCTAATGTATGTGACTGATTGATTGATAGATTGTCATCAACCATCCCAATTTGGGTAACTGTGAGTAGACCGGGATGTGGGAAGGTATAGTCAGGATATTTAGAGTAGAAACCAATGAATATGAATGGTCAAAAACACACCCATGCAAAAAAGAGAGAGATGGATAGAGAGAAAGGGAGGGAGACAGGGAGAGACAGAGAGAGAGAGAGAGAGAAAGAGAGAGAGAAAGAGGAAGGGAGAGAAATGGAAGATAGAGAGAGAGAGAGAGAAAGAGATTAAACACACCACTGAAGGACCTCGCTAAATATACCTTGGAAAGTTACAATGTAACAATGGGAAATACATATTCCTGTTCACTCATGCATGAAATTATAATCCCAATCCCACAAATTTCACTTAGCAAACCCCAACTCATCATAATTGATCAGTAATTCTGCATATCATCCTCAATTCCATAAGCTACAAACGACTTTCCTCATACAAATTGGTAGGGCAATTCCTGCGCACCCTAATTTCCATACCCTTTACAAAAGTGAACGCTGCTCATTCATGCATGACTTATTTTCGGACTCTTTGATGCCATGTGAAAGTTGGGATAATGAGCTTTCCATACATGTAAATTTCATTACCTAAAATCAAATATTTTTTATGTGGCAGCCATTTCAAAAGTGTATAGTTCTTTTTGGGACGCACTGTATACCCGAAGGAGTTGTAATTTGGTTCTCATAACGCCCCAAATATCAAATTAATGGATACAGTTCTCAGTATAGTTAAAACCCCTATAACCCAGGATGTACATTATGGTATCTATATACCCGAAGGAGTTGTAATTTGGTGCTCATAACGCCCCAAATATGAAATTAATGGATACAGTTTCCAGTATAGTTAAAACCCCTATAACCCAGGATGTACAGTATGGTATCTACATACCCGAAGGAGTTATAATTTGGTGTTCATAACGCACAAAAAAGAAAACGCAGAAATAATAAAATGTCATTTTTGGGAATTTTTGTCATATTTGGCGTGCCATAGTTTATTGGAACACTTCATAGGACCTCTGAAAGATGAAAAATGACACCAAAAAAATCAATTAAAAAAAAATCACTAAAAATGTAATTTTGGGGAATTTTTTTGCATATTTGGCGTGCCATAGTTTACTAAAGCATTTTACAGAACCTCTAAAAGCTCAAGAATGACAAAAACAATCAATTAAAAATAATAATTAAATTGTCTTTTTTTTGTTAATTTTGGCATATTTGGCGTGCCATAGTTCACTGGAACATTTCACAGGACCTCCAGAAGCTGAAGAATGACAAAAACAATCAATTAAAAATAATCTTTAAATTGTCATTTTTTGCAATTTTTGGGAATTTTTGGCATATTTGGCATGCCATTGTTCACTTCAACATTTCACAGGACCTCTAAAAGCTGAAGAATGATAATTTAAAAAAAAAATCAAAAAAAAAAATATATATCATTTTGGGGAATTTTTGGCATATTTGGCGTGCCATAGTTCACTGGAACATTTCACAAGACCTCCAGAAGCTGAAGAATGACAAAAAAAAATCAATTTAAAAAAAATAATAAAAATGTCATTTTTGGGAATTTTTGGCATATTTGGCGTGCCATAGTTTACTGGAGCATTTCAAGGGAACTCCAGAAGCTGAAAAATGACAAAAAAAATCAATTGGAAACAAAATAATTAAAATGTCATTTTTGCAATTTTTGGGAATTTTTGGCATATTTGGCGTGCCATAGTTCACTGGAACATTTCACAGGACCTCTAAAAGCTGAAAAATGACAAAAAAAATCAATTGGAAAAAAAATTAAAATGTCATTTTTGCAATTTTTTGGAGTTTTTGGCATATTTGGTGTGCCATAGTTCACTGGAACATTTTACAGGACCTCCAGAAGCTGAAGAATGACAAAAAAAATCAATTAAAAAAAGAAATAATAAAAATGTCATTTATGGGAATTTTTGGCATATTTGGTGTGCCATAGTTTACTGGAGTATTTCACAGGACCTCCAGAAGCTGAAATAAGACAAAAAAATCAATTGGAAAAAAAATATTTAAAATGTCATTTTTGCAATTTTTGGGAATTTTTTGCATATTTGGCGTGCCATAGTTCACTGGAACATTTCACAGGACCTCTAAAAGCTGAAGAATGATAAAAAAAAAAAATCAATTTTAAAAAAAATAATAAAAATGTCATTTTTGTGAATTTTTGGCATATTTGGCGTGCCATATGTTCACTGGAACATTTCACAGGACCTCTAAAAGCTGAAGAATGACAAAAAAAATCAACTGAAAAAAAAAAATTAAAATGTCATTTTTGCAATTTTTTGGAATTTTTGGCATATTTGGCGTGCCATAGTTCACTGGAAGATTTCCACAGCACCTCCAGAAGCTGAAGATGACAAAAAATTAAATTAAAAAAAATAATAAAAATGTCACTTTTGGGAATTTTTGGCATATTTGGCGTGCCATAGTTTACTGGAGTATTTCACAGGACCTCCAGAAGCTGAAAAAATGATAAAAAAATCAATTGGAAAAAAAATTAATTAATAATGTCATTTGCAATTTTTTGGAATTTTTGGCATATTTGGCGTGCCATAGTTCACTGGAAGATTTCACAGGACCTCCAGAAGCTGAAGAATGACAAAAACAATCAATTAAAAATAATAATTAAATTGTCATTTTTGTTAATTTGTTGGCATATTTGGCGTGCCATAGTTCACTGAAGCATTTCACAAGACGTCCAGAAGCTGAAGAATGACAAAAAAAATCAATTTAAAAAAAAAATAATAAAAATGTCACTTTTGGGAATTTTTGGCATATTTGGCGTGCCATAGTTTACTGGAGTATTTCACAGGACCTCCAGAAGCTGAAAAATGACAAAAAAAATCAATTGGAAAAAAAAAAATTAATATGTCATTTTTGCAATTTTTTGGAATTTTTGGCATATTTGGCGTGCCATAGTTCACTGGAACATTTCACAGGACCTCTGAAAGCTCAAGAATGACAAAAACAATAAATTAAAAATAATAATTAAATTGTCATTTTTGTTAATTTTTGGCATATTTGGCGTGCCATAGTTCACTGGGAACGTTTCACAGGACCTCTAAAGCTGAGGAATGACAAATAAATCAATTTAAGAAAAAATTGATAAAAATGTAATTTTTGACCTTTTTTGGAATTTTTTGCATATTTGGCTTTCCATAGTTTACTGGAATGTTTTACAGGACTTCTAAAAGCTTAGGAATGAAAACTTTGATGAAAAGAAAGGGACAGTGGGGTAATTGACAAGAATCTTAAAATATGAAGAAAGAAAAATGAAATGTCATGAAAATGGGGAAAAATTGAAAAAATCACTACATTTTGGGGAAAAAATGGTGAAAATATGGGGAAATGAAAAAAATCACGAAATTTGACAAATTTGGCTTTCCATAAAAACTGGAAATAAAAAAAAACTGAAGTTAGCAGACATTTATATACGGGGAAACTTTACGCCCCTAAAACCCAGGATAACCTTTAAAGTAGCATTCTCATTTGTAAAATCGGATTTTTCGGGATTTTACGGAGTCTTTGATTATATTTATAAGTTTAAAAACTACTTTCAAGTTCTGTGTTGGCCCATGTATTGAGATTTGTGTTGTGAATATGTGAATGGTGATGTGCAACCATGCACTTTGAAGTTTGATGTAGATTCGCGCTGTGCCTGTGACCTGTGTATGGTCAATTCAAAATTGACCTTGCTCTGGGAAGTACTTGACTGTGGCAGTTTTCCCCCAATGGAAAGTCAATGCAGAAAGATTGAAATGTTGATTTCAAGCTTAATCAAGCCCAGTCAAGGAGGCATGTTTATAAAAAAAAAAAAAAAAAAAAAAAAAAAAAAAAAGGTCCAAGAATTCTGATTTTGTTCATTAGGCAAGAGTTTTTAGTGTGAAGACTTTCAGAACTAATCTGACTCTAAACTTATTATTATTCAATAACTGGGTGTTTGGTTGTTCTGTTCAATATTATTGCTGTTACCTAAAATTTGACCTCAATTTCAATCAAAAGTAAAATATAATTTTCATAAGATTTATTCCATTCTTCATACTCTAATGATCAATGAAGTAAAAAATTTCAATAAATAATTTACAATAACAATGTTTTTTTAATACTTATCGACAGGCTTGTCATTCTGTGTAGCAAAATTGTATAGTGCCCATGTCTGCACACTAACTAATTTTGCACGCAAATCAAGTGCAAGCAAGTTTTTGACTTTCACTTTTTGAGAATGGTTGACATTTTCAGGGTAGCAAATAAAAATTGCTGGAAACTATTGTTAATCATTTTCACAGTTTTTTTTTGGTATAAAAATGGATTGTTGAGGTTCAGATCGAAGGTTGATATTACTTGGGTTTTTTTGTTCTAGATCAAATTTGCGCATTTACGTGGGTGCGCAGACATATGCACTGCACAGACTTAGGCACTCTTACCATACTATAAAAATGAAATATATTGATATCGTTTTTTGGGGCGACAGTGGGTGCTTATTTGTTTTGCGTTTAGACTCTTCTAAGTTCTATGCATGGTAATTTCAAATTTCCTCATCACTTACTTTTGTGACAACCCTAAATACAAATTACCAAAAAAAAGAAGTCCAATCAACTTAATTCATGTGATGTTGATAAAAAATGATGATAATACTTGAGATTCTATCGCGTCATTTCAATTTAGGTGAAATGCTCAAGGCAATTTTAATAACTTAAGGATTTTAAAGAATTTTACAAAAATGAATGTTTGTCTATACAGAAGTGAATAAATAACATTTAAATGATATGTCTTGAATGTTTCCAGTAAAGATGATATCTTCAGCTCTTATTGTTCCACAGGGGTGTCTGGCATGAGCAAAAGCTAGATACTAGATATATGATATCGTCGATATTAATATTTTATTATGTGCTCAATTTTAGTACTGTTAAGTCAAATGAAAAGTGAAATAAAAGCAAGATTCTATTTTATACAAAATTTGCTACTCATTTACCCCATGAATCTGTCGGCTTTAAGGGCAGACATCAAAAGCAGCATTAAACCTGTATATTCTTTTGTGCGTCTTTAGAAAGTGGGAGCTGTTTGAATGAATTAGTTGCCAGTTGGAATGCCATTTCTTGTACCCCCTTGGTAAAAATAATCAGTGTTCCAATAGTCCTGCACATATCCTGATGGTCTAGTGTCGTGTACAGACGTATCCCTGAGGTAACTCATAGGACCTTATATTCAATTCTGTTAACCAATTGACCTTGTAGTGCAAGCAGGAGTGATTACATGTGTGCAGGTTTTGCAACTGTTCCATAGGTTTTTCTCCAAGGTTTTTCTACAGTATGTTTTGTAATAGATAGATGCCGGTGATATCAAAGAAGGACAAATTTAGTAGGCCTACTAAATACAGGTTTTAGGAGGCCTAATAACTTTAGTCACCCTTCAAGAAAATTGGCCATTGAATTAAGCTAAAAAGGTAGCCTCATAAACCCACTGAAACTAGGGCAATTCTGAAAAATAAGGGCCTCTAAAAATTTTAGAAGTATTGTTCATTTAATTTCACATATTTCCAGGATGCTGAATCTGATCAGAATGGTCCCCAAGCCGATTTCTCAAGAGTACTGTTGATACCAATATTTATTTATTTTTTAAAAACAAACTTTAGAGGTGTAGTTAATATGTACATTGTAATTTCTGATTCAGGCATAAATTTGCATTGTGCACAGAATTAGCAATTCAGATATTACATGTAAGGATAACATTTTGATTTTTGAAACTATAGTTGTGTCCTTCCTTTGTAGTCTCATGATCAATGGAACTAAAGATCTCATTAAACTGAACTACAACATTTAAATACATGCCTTTCATGGAACCACCTACATGTGTATACATGCCTTGCACAACAATCAACTAATTGATTTCTGTTTTTGATTTTAATCACATTCATGTATGAACAGATTTGTACATGAAAGGAAAATGAGGGAGATTATCCATCACCTGGCTAAGTGTGGAGCTTCTATAGCAGTGCAGGGAAATTAAGACTCATATCTCTCAAAGAAGCAGGTTTGTAATTTGAATTTTCATTATAATCAATTTTCATGCATGTAGTCTGCTACATTATTCACAACAAACCTCATACTGTAATAAGCGCGGTAATGTAATTGAACCTAAAAATGTTTGTTAAAGCCAAACTTGAGTACTTGCAGTACTTAGGTAGTTGATCATTTGGAGAAAAGAGGTGAATTGTAAGCACATCATCGTCAGTCCAGGATAGTTAGTCTATCCATGTGCTATCCTAAGTAATGAAACAAACTACAGTTGTGTAGGAAATTATGCTATAAACAGGTACATGTAATACCACACAGACAAGTATGGATGGTGCATTGACTCGTATAAATTTAGTAATGTCTCATCAAATAGCAATGCCGTGTGTCTATACAAGCGCCAATGTGCAGAATAACAGGATTTATCCCAGATTACGTATTAGTTATTGCATTGGTTTCATTTCGCAATTCCTAAGTCCATCTCCCCGAAATTTTCCACTACATCATAAGGCTATTTATAAATTAAAAAACATCACAAAAAATTATCTACTTGCAAATTTCCAAAACCAGTCAAAATAGTGAAATATCTGTACTCAGAAAAATGGCTTATATGAGTAAACTGGCTTGGTCTAGAACATGTCATTATAACAGAAGTGGACTGTATATTTGTTTAGTACTCATTTTGATTTTCAAATATTTGTTTTATTTAATATTATTTTTTTTATATATTATTAAGACCTACATTCTTCAGGGTTACAGGAAGGATGTCCACCAACTGTAGATACTACTGATTGTATTGCAACAAAGCAATAGAGAAAATAAGTGAGCATACATATTTATATTAATTAATATATTTGAGCCCCCCCCCCCACCCCTATCAGTGATGTACCGCAACCTGATATGTACGTAGTGTAAAAGTTATGCCCTGGAAATGCTTTAAGAAATGACAACATTTAAAGTTCTTAAGATTAATACACATCAGAATATTTGGCGTGTTGATGGGGGCACTTGGATGTGCATTTAACTTCTCTGGTGATACAATTTGTTTTGTTGTTTTGCAAATAATGGTGTAGATAGTTGAATATAGAGTATAAAGAAACAAGTCAATTAAAAAAATTAAATAATAATTCAATTATAGATCAAACAAAAAAAAACTTAATTAGAGAAACTTGTATAGCATCAATTTCCTCTTCATTCTGTCAGTAAAAATGATGATTATTGGATTTACAAATTGCATTTTGGAGGATGTGACTCCCTCAATTGTTTTGTTTTTGTTTTTCTCAGCTCAGGCTGTTCACTCACGACCAAGGATCTGGTGGTTTCAGAACTGATCATCAACTCCTGAAGTTTCTGTAATGCTGGATAACATGGGAAATATTTTATAGGGAGGTAATATGAATTCCATTTCATGTAGCGATCTGTAAGCAATACAGGGAAATGTCAGTATAATATGTACTGAGGATATGTTCTTTTTATATCAGGCATCTCATTGTTCAAGAAAGTTCTAAATACATATTCAGGACTAGCGAATTGACATCGTTCCAACAGGTATTTTGTTACTTTAAATTTGTTATGAAGAGATGTCTCTCGGTATTGCTTATAGATCATCTCTTTGCGGATGAGGAATCCTGTTTAAAGCCAAAATCACATATCGCATTATACAATGTGTAAGAAACTGCAATTTTGGCCACTTTCGTACAAGTGTGTGGTACATGTTAACATTTAAAATACAAATTTTATGTGCTGTTGATGTTTCAGAGGGAATGTGACTTATGCTTTACATGAATAGGCAGGAGTCACTTGTGCTAGCGCCTAATGAAAAGGATGTGCAGAAAAAGTGATAACAAATGATACATGCATCATCATGATAACCTCAGTAAATAGGGAAAGAAAAAAAATTAATGCACCATGGGGAGACTATTAATGTGCTATCGGTGATCATCCTAGTTTAAAAGATTACAAATTTTCATGTACACAGCAATTTAGTATATTTGCCCCATATGGAAATAAGCGTCTGGCTGGTCATTGGTGGTGTTTGTTACCAGGTGGCCCTTAACAAAAGTCCCCTATAATTAGGCCAGCCTAGGTGAAAAAGTAACCTTGTAAAATATATGGGATGTTATCTGGCTTATCCTGAAGATCACAGAAACACCATTACCAGAAATGTTGGTGGTGGGGCGTTCATGTAGTCACCTGACTCAAAGTAATGGTATGTCAGAATTAGGTAAGCCTTGCTGAAAAAGTAACATCATGAACAAGTAGGTATTGTTCTTTATAGGCAAAGGATAGATGCATGACCGTTACCAAAAAGTGCCCAAAATCATGACCAAAACATCACGTGGAGCACTTTTACATGTATGTATTGAAATCTGCACCAATTTTTTAATTAAGGATTCAGTTATTCTCACTTCCCCTCTTGAGCATCTGGCTTTAAAAAGTTTGAACAAAATTAAATAGGCAGCATACAAGTGTTGTAAAATAAAATCGTGCAAAATTACAAAACTATCGCTTTTGTTCAATTTAACAAACTGACCAAAGCTATACTGTGAGTCAGAAAAAAACTAAACCCCCCCAAAAAATGTCATTAAATTTTTTTTTTATGAACCCCAAATGATAAATACATATTCTGAAAGTGTAAGTTTTCCCGCATCTTCTGGTACCATTTTTGTATGGTATGTGTTTATGATTTGATACGCATGGCGCATTGTACAGTATGTTGCACATGCGTTGACAAAAGGAAAAAACAAGCAACTTAATTCTAATTAAAATAACATAACATTTTTAACAAAAATGTTTTGAGCAAAATAATTTGACAGGGATGTTGTGGTTACAACTGCCAACTATATTCTGTATGAAAATGAGATGGATTATCATTTTTTATTAAGTAATATGGGAGTGAGCATACATCAAAGAGTAAATATTCACTTAAAGACCTAAAAAGGCCTCTCCATACTTAAAAATATGATTATTTTGTCTTTTATGTGTGCTTACTCCCAGATTAATAAGTCAATCTCATTTTCACACAGAATATAGTTGATAGGTGTAACAATATTCCTGTCAAATTATTTGGCTCAAAACATTTTCATTAAAAAGTTTTGTTATTTTAATTAGGATTAAGTTACTCTTTCAATCTAATGCTACAGTCACACAGACACTTACGTTGAGTTACGTCCGGTTGCGTCCAAAAATTACTTTCTTTCTGCGGATCCCCACGGATGCCTACCCGCCATAGTTAGCAGTAGAAATATTGATAATTTCGTTCTTCCTGTAAAACGGAGAAATACATAGGAAACTAGAGGGGCCGTCAAAGGCGGCATACCCACGCCTTGGTGGCGCTACAGAGTAGTTGTAATACTATACTATAGGGTCAAAACTGAAATCTACAAAGAATCTGCAGGGATCAACCAATCATCACCTAAATCTAATCGATTCTTTCCTTTCACTATCAAAACAATCCCTGAAAATTTGGTGCAAATCCGTTCACCCGTTCTCTAGTTATCTTGTACACAAACAAACAAACATACGGAACCCTTTACAATACCCTGCCGATCTTTCATCGGGGTGGTAGCGTCGCCGCGCTCGGCTCGCACTCAGCTGAGCTGATGCAGTAATTCGCTCACCCATTTCACAATGCATTATGTAGACTCTATGTAGGAAAGCCAAATTTACGTAAAATTTTACCTTTTTTCATGTTTAAACACGAATATTGATACCCGATGACTCTTTTTGCATAGATAGTTGTTGAACATGACTTTGCAATGGTTTTTGCATGTCTATCGTATATAAAGTCCCTTTTAGGCGCGTGTGGTGATGATTTCGATTTTACCTGAATGCGCGTGTGATTGCAAGTTCGATATTTACACAAAGAGCGTCGATGTACAAAGATTCATTACCTTGCATTCGTCGTATGGATGGTTTCTCGCACACGACATACATAGATTGCAAGTCAGGCTTGGCCACGGCAAAATCTTGTCGATCCTCACGCGTGATGCTTCCTGCATGCGAGTTCTGTGCACGATGGCTAGAGTAGTTGTAATACTATACTATGGGGTCAAATGAAATCTACAAAGAATCTGCAGGGATCACCAATCATCACCAAAATCTAATCGATTCTTTCCTTTCACTATCCAAACAATTCCTGAAAATTTGGTGCAAATCCGTTCACCCGTTCTCTAGTTATCTTGTACACAAACAAACAACAAACAAACAAACAAAAAAAAAACAAAACATACGGAACCCTTTACAATACCCGCCGATTTCAATCGGCGTGGGTAATAATAAGAATAGAAGATGAAAAGATTAAAACAACACAAACGTATACGTAAGTGTCTGTGTGACTGCAGCATAAAAGAAAAAAAGAAGAAGCAACATAATCCTAATTAAAATAACATAAATTTTTATCTAAAATTCTGTTGTTTTTCCCTCCTTCATCTTTTCTTCTGTCAATTCATGTGTATTTCCTTGTTTTACTCCTTCTTTCACCTTCTCCTCAATCATTATATGTATTTTCTTCACCTTCTCTCCAATCATTTCTTGTGTATTTCTCTGTTTCTCTCCTTCCTTTCTTTTTCTTCATTGTATTTTTTGTATTTCCTTGTCTTATTCTTCTGTCATTGTCTTTTCCATCATTTCTTATGTATGTGTTCTTTTTTTTTTAAATTTAATGTATGTGTTTCTTGTATCTCTATTTCACTACTTTCTACTTTCTCTCATCATTTCCCATGTACACTACTGTCAAAAGTTTGGGTACAACTGCTGTCTGCTATGTTAAGTCATTTATATATTTTTGAGTCTAACATTTAGGTCCAAACATTGTTGAAGTACAAAAAAGCACATTATGCAAACAGTATATCCAAAGAGTATTGTACATTACACCTCTTGGATTCAAATTTGTCAAAGCATACAAAAAAATACAAACATAATATTGCACTAATTATTTCAAATTTAAAGAAATGGAATACTCTGTCAATAAACAATCTTCTCAACGCAAAATTTTGAGCATGGACGTTGAGGCACATGAAAATATATTTCTTCAATGTTATTTGGAATGTTTGTTTATGAATTATTGTAATTTATGCAAATTAGGTATGTGTTTTAACACATTTATTAATAATTTATAAAAAAGCAAAAAAAAAAAAAAATTAAGACGTTAAAACAATAGTATTTTACATGTACACATATACCTCCAATGTCCATGCAAAATTTCATTCTTCATAGGATTGTGTATGGGTGTTTCCATTACCTGCTACCCTGCTACACTTCCAATTTCTGCTATACACCTTTTTTCAATTTGGACTCGACCATTTATCCCGTTTCTGTGATGGCTATTTTGCTCATGAATATAGGCCTATCGCCACCTTTCCTGATAAATGTATTTGCATAAGAAGGAATGTAATTTTGTGTGCGTGTACTCTGTGTGGCGTGCGATAAACGTCACGCGAAAATATCGATAGACGAACTCGTAGGATTTTACTGCCAAATCCTTGATCTGTAAAGCGCTTTTCTTCTCTTATTCTATATTTATATTTTCATCATTATCTGTTATAATAAGGGCCGTCTAGATGCTTTCGATCGTTCTTAATGTGTGATTTCGGAGACGTACATATGGTACTACAAAATACCAAACACTTGTTGTCTGAGAAGCGACAGCGCAGTGAGGCAGCGTCACGAGCTCTTCATTTGAAAATCGTGAGTTCAATCCGAAACCGACGGATTTTTTTTTTTTCTTCTTCTTCTTCTTCTTGAGTTGATTTTCTGACAGTCATTGACTGTCATTCACTTATTGAAAACAGAAAAACAACCTAAAAATAAGATTTTTTTTTTTTCTTAAAGATAATCAGTGTAGCCTAAAGTGGCAGATACAGGATTTTCTAGAGAGTAAGCCTATGGGAACCCACTATTTTTCAACACCCGCCCCCCCCAAAAAAAAGAAGAAATATATTATAAAAAAAAAAAAAAATAGTTCACCAGCCATTTCTAACTTTCCAGTGGATTTTTTTTTTGGACACTCAAGTTAAAAAAAACATGTACTATTCTCGTATCACACGTTTAAAGAACGTTCGAGCCATCAATTGAATTTGAGCCGAGGCATAATTAATTGATTATTGATTGCCTCCAAAGAAAAGAAAAAAAAAATAAAAATTATACGATAGTCATAACAAAGTTGATAATTACTATCATATGAGTGTAATGATATGGAAATATTACAATAATAATAATTATTATTAGTATATAATAAATGGCTTTTTTATGAGAAAGTCTAATGTGGTGAATTTGTGACCTTTTTTTAAAACTTAATTGTCCAAAAAAAAAAATCTACTGGAAAGTTAGAAATGCGTAGTGGTGACTTTTTTTTTTTTTTTTACAATATTTTATTTATTTTTTTTTTTTTGGGGGGGGGGTGTTGAAAAAATAGTGGGTTCCCATAGGCTGACACTCTTAGAAAACTCTGTATCTGCCACTGTTAGGCTACACTGATTATCTTTAAAAAAAAAAAAAAAAATCTTATTTTTTAGGTTGTTTTCTGTTTTCAATAAGTGAATGACAGTCATGACTGTCAGAAAATCAAACTCAGAGAAGAAGAAGAAGAGAAGAAGAAAAAAATCCATCGGTTTTCGGATTTGAACTCACGACTTTCAAATGAAGACTCATGACGCTGCTCACTGCGCTGTCGCTTCTCAGACAACAAGTCTTGGTATTTTGTAGTACCATATGTACGTCTCCCGAAATCAACATTTAAGAACGATCGAAAGCATCTAGACCATGTAGACGGCCCCTATTATTAACAGATAATGATGAAAATGATAAATATAGCATAAAGAGAAGAAAAGCGTTTACAGATCAAGGATTTGGCAGTAAAAATCCTACGAGTTCGTATCGTATTTTTCGCGTGACGTTTATCGCACGCCACACAGAGTACACGCACACAAAATTACATTCCTTCTTATGCAAATACATTTATCAGGAAAGGTGGCGATAGGCCTATATTCATGAGCAAAATAGCCAATCACAGAAACGGGATAAATGGTCGAGTCCAAATTGAAAAAGGTGTATAGCAGAAATTGGAAGTGTAGCAGGGTAGCAGGTAATGGAAACACCCGATTGTTATTGACGGAGATATTCCATTTCTTTAAAAAATGAATGAATTAGTGCAATATTATGTTTTTGTATTTTTCGTATGTTTTGACCAATTTCTGAATTCCAAAGAGGTGTAATGTAATATTCATTGAATATATTGTTTGCATTATGTGTTTTTTGTACTTTAACAATGTTTGGACTGAAATGCTGAAATAAAATGATCTGAACATAGCTGACA
>CALNVZ010000174.1:2608480-2655251 GCA_940671915.1 Paracentrotus lividus
TGGATGAACATGGTGCAGTGTTGACAAGATTTTAAAAAGCGACTTATGCAAAAATGGGGTTGACATCAAAACAACGAGAAAGAAACTTCACTCTGATTAAAATGACATAAGTATTTACCGAAAAGGTTTTGAGCAAAATAACTTAGTAAGAGTGTTGCTAATCCTTTAAAATAGATTCTGTATAGAAATGAGATTGATCGTTAATAGTTCTCATGCCAAGATATTTGCCATAGAAAACTGCCAACATTAAAGAAGGCATAAAACATACGTTTAAAATATCTTGTGCTTTCATCAAGTTTTTTGATAAAGCTGGGTATAGTTTTGGTAATTCTAAAAGTATAATGTTTCAGATTTTCAGTTTGCTTCAAGTGGAATAGAATTAAAAATTAATTATGAAAGATAGCAGTCTATCACCTGAAAATGAGATCTATGATAAAGTGTATTACTTAGATAGTTAGGGTCCCTGGTGGATTGGCTATTATTTTCTCTCTGATGTAAAATAACTTTACAGCATACAGGCATGGATGGGTAGAAAAATGTCAGGATGAAATCCTTGCATGTAGTTTAAATTAGCTTAATGATATAATCACGTTGAAAGTTTATTTTATTCAAGGTAGATAATATCAACACCAGTGAGGGCACTAGATCTACACTATCAGTAGCAGATGCGGACCGACGTCAGACTTGGGCCCATGCCTTTAAACATAATAGAGCCGCTTTTGTACCCAGACAATTGGGCCCGAGAAACGCATTCAATTTGGATATATTGGATCCGGGTCTGACTATTAACAGTCAAAATCAAATCTTCTCATAGATTTGACCTAAGAAAAAGTTGTGTGATGGTCACTTGGCTTGTTTTATAGTTGCCGTGTATCAAAGCAGATCAATATAATTGATATTATTCAATCTTACCAAAACTATAACCCAGCTGTAATTTTTACTAATATTTTTTTAAGAATATAGTTCAGTCTCCTTCATGATAGATCACAGCAAAGGACATGTGGTATAATACTTAATTATTGTATAATTTTCTTTTAATTAAGTCTGTAAGGGAAATTTGAGAATTTTAGCTATTTGACTTAACCAAATACATAAGAGCTAAGTATTTTTTTCATCATTATCATGTAATTTTTTTAGATTTATTGGTTTTGCATTTTTTATGATTATGAAAATAAAAATGTTAACTTGTTAACAAGAATATAATGCATATCATATTTATGTCATTCCAGTTTCATGAACCTTCCACTATTCTCCATCACTGAATTCATGTACCTGACCTAAAAATCATTAAATTTATTTTCTCATAGTGCTGAACACAAAACACCTTCTTTCATTTGCCTAAGTACCATTGACACACCATGGCTCTACACTGGCCACCATTGACAAACATTCGCTATCTACCAAACTGGGCTACCCATGACATACCAGTCGGCTTCTACCATGGCCTACCAACACCAACCATTCAGCTTCTACCACTGGACCTACCATTAAACATACCATTCAACTTTCTACCCAGCTGTCCTACCATTTGACACACCACTTTCACTTTTCTACCACTGCTACCCATTGACATACATTCACTTTACCACTCCTACATTGGGGAATGGTCACCACTGCCTGATATCTCGGCTTCTACACACTGGCCCTACCATTGATAACCATTCTCACACGGCTCTACCATCCACGGCTCTAATGCCTTATCATGACAACCATTCTGGCTTCACCGAATGATGTGTCAATTTGTAGTCAGTGGGTAGAAAATGAATGGTGTATCAATGGTAGCAAGGTGGGTTAGAAGTGAATGTATATTAATGGTAGGGCCATTGGTAGAAGCCAAGAATGGTGTGTCAATGGTAGGCACGTGGTAGAACAGCCGTAGTGGATGTGTCATGTAGGCCAGTGGTAGAAAGTGAATGGGGTTCAATGGTAGCCAAGTCGTAGAAAGTGAATGTATGCTTAAGTGTAGGATGGTAAGAAGGCCGAATTGATAGGTCAAGATGGTAGAGCAAATGGTGGATGGTAGAGCCGTAGTGGCGAAATGAATGGTTGTCAATGGTAGGCCTTGGTAAAATGAATGTTGAAATAGGTAGTTGGTTCAATGTAGAAGCCACATAATGGTGTATGTGCTAGTAGAACGTGAAACTTGGTATTTTGTCAATGGTAGAATGTGTTGGAGGTTGTTTGTAGTTTTGTGGGGTCTTATGTTAATGGTGTGGTAGCTTTGTGTTGCACTCAACTGAGGCCAATTATTTAATTATCCACCATAGAGACTACGATTAAGCACCACTTGGTGAATGGTAATGTGTTCAGTGGTGTTTCAATGGTAGCTCATTTTGCGATATGGTGTGCACTCAATTGAGGCCAATATTTAAATTAGCTACCATTGAGATACCATTGAGCAGCCACTAGTGAATGGTAATGGTGTTTCAGTGGTTGTGATCATATGTGTAGCTCATTTGCATATGGGTGCACTCAGATTGAGCATTATTTAGAACATTAGACTACGATTGGCACTACCATTGCAGGCACATTTGGTGAATGGTAAATGCGTGTTTCAGTTGGTTTTTCAATGGTAGCTCATTTCATATGGTGTGCGCGTCGAGTTGAGCCAATTATTCTAATTAGCACGCAGTGGCACTACCATTGAGGACGCATTGTGATGGATAATGGTGTTTCGTGGTTTTTCAATGGAGGCTATTTGTCATATCGTGGTCGGCGCTCAGTTGAGCCGATTATTTAAATTACTACCCATTGGCTTACCATTGACGGACCGATTGTGAATTGGAAATGGTGTTTCAGTGGTTTCAATGGTAGCTCATTTGCATATGGTGTGCGCTCAGTTGAGCCAATTATTTAAATTAGCTACCATTGGCACTACCATTGAGGCACCATTCGTAAATGGTAAATGGTGTTTCAATGGTTTTTTCAATGGTAGATCATTAGCATATGGTGTGCGCTCAGTTGAGCCAATTATTTAAATTAGCTACCATTGGCACTACCATTGAGACACCATTGGTGAATGGTAAATGGTTTTTCATTGGTGATGGCAATGATGTTGGCAGTGGTTTTTTCAATGGTATAGATGTCAATGGTATCTCTATGGTATAAATGTCAATGGTATTTCAATGGTATTATTTCAATGGTACCATTGAGATTTTTTTTGTAAGGGTTGGCCTATTAAAGGTAGCCCCGACCGCATAAACAAATGTTTTTAATGTAATACAGTGATACAACTAATTTAAGCTTGGGATTTAACAAGCAAAGTTTCCTCCTCAAAGTAAATCAGTAATTAAATTATTTGTTTTCTACATTGTATATTTACTTATAAAACTATAATAATTAAAACATGTAACTGGATAGTTTTTATAATGATATTGTTATGTAAACAAAAAAACAAAACAAAACAAAACAAAACAACAAAAAAAACAACAAACGCACTTCACGTCTACATTTTCCACACTGAACCGGTGTATCCTTAACATAATGCCACGAATCGCGAATCGTTTGCGCCACGTATAAAACGTATTAGAGACGTCTCCGAAACTTAGGAACTTTAGGAGACTGAGCTATGGCAAAGCCATGCTGACAAATCTGTCTCAAATTTGTTTCAAAGTAGTTTACGCGAAGTGATCGAGATACCCAAAGGTGGGATTTCACTTCGCGGAAACGAAATTGAGACAGATTTGCCGGCATGGCATTATACTAGCTTTTTCCGCGACGAAATCTTTTGTGCAACGTAGAAAAGGTTACGTGACACAAAAGACGAATTAGCCAGCCTGTCATTGTACTAGATCTGTCTCCTGTGGCCCAAAAAATCCGTCGCGGCGACAGCAGAGGAGACAGATGTAGTGCAATGCCATGCGGGCAAATCTGTCTCAATTTTGTTTCCGCGAAGTGAGATAGCACCCCAAGGAGGTACAAGCCCTTGAGATCATGCCAGTGGGAATCGTTTGACATAGCTTAAAAGCCGCGAGGAGAAAATATGTCGGGCATGTGCTTAACTAGATCTCTCTTGCAGATTGGTAGACAAAAGATCCCTATACTTGGCTGCACTCGTAGGGCCACTTTCAAAAGGAGATATTCTTTTGTAATAGAAATTACTTTTCGCTACCACTTGTCTGAAAGTTGTGAGCAATACACAATGCATATCCTTTGCGAGGCAAGCGAAAAGAAATGTCACATTATTTTCCGACATATAAATCAAAATTACTTGACTGGCCAGTTGTCGGCACTAATCTGACATATAGCTTCATAATTTCCAATATTCCAAGTAGCACATATTCAATTTTCGTCTGCCGGATATAATCGGAAGATTGTTAAAAAGGGGATTTTAGGATGATCATTTTTTTTTCAACCCTTTTCACAAATTAAAGGTGCTGTCATTGAATTTACCCCAATGTTTAGACATTATATCGTCGATATTTTATCATGTGCTCAATGTTGGCGCTGTTCAGTCAAATGAAAAGTGAAATATAACCAATATAAGCAATACACATTTCGCTACTCTGTTATCGCCGTGAATCTGTCGGCTTTGAGGATCAGACATCAAAGGCAGCATTGAACCTGTATATTCTTTTGTGCGTATTTAGAAAGTGACAGCTGTTTCAATAAATTAGTTGCCAGTTGGAACTCCATCTCTGGTACCTCCTTGAGATAATACCCTAAATAAAAACAAAAATATCATCATTGGCTACCCCTTTTTCTAGAAGTTAACAAAAAACGGAAGGTCGATGGCAGTCACTAAATCAAAAGAAGGCTACCTATAGCGATGAAAATTCCAAGGTAGGCCTTACCTCATTTATAAATACAATTCTCTCAAAAGCTATACGGAGGAACATTCCAAGGTACGTTCATTTTTCGTTGCTCTATTCATACAAAGAATGTTCTTTCAGAAGTTAAAAAGATGAACATTCCAAGGTACGTTCGTCTTATGAATGCTTTTTCGTTGCTCTATTCATACAAAGAATGTTCTTCCAGAAGTTAAAAAGATGAACATTCCAAGGTACGTTCATCTTATCAATGCTTTTTCGTTGCTCTGTTCATACAAAGAATGTTCTTTCAGAAGTTAAAAAGATGAACATTCCAAGGTACGTTCGTCTTATGAATACTTTTTCGTTGCTCTATTCATACAAAGAATGTTCTTTCAGAAGTTAAAAAGATGAACATTCCAAGGTACGTTCATCTTATGAATGCTTTTTCGTTGCTCTATCCATACAAAGAATGTTCTTTCAGAAGTTTAAAAAGATGAACATTCCAAGATACGTTCATCTTATGAATGCTTTTTCGTTGCTCTATTCATACAAAGAATGTTCTTTCAGAAGTTAAAAAGATGAACATTCCAAGGTACGTTCGTCTTATGAATGCTTTTTCGTTGCTCTATTCATACAAAGAATGTTCTTTCAGAAGTTAAAAAGATGAACATTCCCAGGTACGTTCATCTTATCAATGCTTTTTCGTTGCTCTATTCATACAAAGAATGTTCTTTCAGAAGTTAAAAAGATGAACATTCCAAGGTACGTTCATTTTCGTTGCTCTATTCATACAAAGAATGTTATTTCAGAATTTAAAAAGATGAACATTCTACGGTACGTTCATCTTATGAATGATTTTTCGTTGCTCTATTCATACAAAGAATGTTCTTTCATAAGTTACAACGTTGGGAATTCCAAGGTAGGCCTACGTTTTGAAACAACAAAAGCATTTTCGTCGCTCTTTATATTCTTTTCATATTGTTTTTCAGAAGCTGAGAGAGTCGTTCGAAGCATGTATACAAACACCCGATTCTTGTTGGAAGAGCTCTCAAGAGCAGGCCACGAGTTCTGTTGACAAAATGAAGAAATCGGAAAAAGAAGCTTTAAATGAAAGATTTTTTTCTTTCTTTTCTTTCTTTTGTTGTTGTTGTTGTTGTTTTGTTATTAATCTTTTTTTCTAAACAAATAAATGATCACATCTTTTGCAGTGCATTTTCCTCTCCATATTAGTATATGTAAACATAAAACGCAATCATTTATGTTTTTGAGTCAAAATTATATACGAATTAATTTGGAAACATGCATTTTCATTCATCAGGCCATCACAAATGCATTAGGTGAACTCATCTATTATGGCTTATGGTGTTATATCACTTGCCCTGAGACGGACTGGGACTACCTTGAGACGGGTTTTAGACGGTTTTGAAATTAGTCGCGGAGACATAAACGAAGAAAAAAAAGAAAAGAAGTATCGGAGACCTATCCGTGACGGAAAAAAACCTCATTGGACCTGTCTACTTCATTAGTCAAGAAACTTTTAAAAGTCTTTCATTCAAACGAATACAACGAATGATTCATGATAATGTACACGAGGGACAGTAGATTACGTAAGATCAAAGAATGTAGTAGGTTCTTATGGTCCAAGGCACATTCCTTTTGTGTGCGATAGTTTGGTCAGGGTGGTACGTATCTCACCTCGCGGAGACATCTCCGCGACGGAATCGTTTGCGCCACTAGAGACGTCTCTGAAACTTTGGAATGGCAAAGCCATGCTGACAAATCTGTCTCAAATTTGTTTCAAATTAGTTTCCGCGAAGTGAGATATACCACCCTTAATGCTGATTAGAAATGTAATCTTATTTCTTTATGGGAAAAGGTTAGATTTTTTTTTAAAGGGATGTATTATAGAATAGTACAGAACATTATTTGACAAGCGATACCGTTATGACTCTACATTACCGTACACTAAGGGTGGTATCGAATAGACACCCAGAGACTATAGACGTATCCGATATTGTTTCCATCGCGGAGACGTCTAAGAGATTATAATACTTTGGGGAGAAAACCTTGAGAAACATTAGTTGATATTTTTTTTTCCCCAAGTTTAAATTTGTTGTTTTGCTGAATCACAATAAAAACGTAATGTTTACTTGGTCGGGGCTACCTAAGAAAGGAAGGAACAGAATGAAGTTGAAATACATGATTCGAATTTAAACACAATTTCCAATGTTGACAAACCTGAGCAGAATTAAATGCTAGTCAATCGTTCCGGTCTTTCCCCCCCCCCCCCCATCACAGGAAAGAAGCTCATTTTTTATTCATTGACAATATAATAACACAAACTCGCATGTCCCGCCTCCTTAATGAATAATATGATATAATAATACATGAACAAAACAAAGATGACGGTCAAGTTGGGCGGAGCTTCCGATTTTGAGCATGTGATTGGACAATGGATAGGTTTTTCGTTCGATGATTCGGTCGACCGTTCAAAACGCAGGAACACTATAGTAACGAAGTATTCAATAGCCTGTAATTAAAGAATGGAACAATATTTCTAACCTACTCGTGAATAGCATACTTGTCACGATTGATGTTATTTTCGGCTATTGTTATTGCTCTCACATTGTCAAGCCAAAGAAACCTTTGTTTGAGAATGTTGATTGTATCCAACTTCTATCCACTGTTGTTGCTAAGCCGGGCATTCACCAGCATTTGTAAGAAAATACCGGGTTCTTGGATTTCTATAGTAATAACAAGGTTATTCAATTAAAGCTTGTAATTGAAGAGTGGAGAACAATATCTGGAATCTACCGGTACTCGTGAATTGCATATTTGTCATGATAGAGTGTATGTCTCGTAAGCCTTTCAGATTGTCAATTCCAAAACAACCTTGTTTGAGAATGTATCAAACTTGATTATGCTCGGAACAAGAATAAATAAGAGAGGTACATTATGAAACGACATTCAACTAATTTGTATCAAAAGCTAGTCAGTCATTTTAATGGTAAACTGGGTCGACCCAGCTGCTTTTATTGGCCTAGTCGGTCACGTCGACAGACTAGCATCAGCTTGACAGACCGAGCTTTAGCTCGTCGTCAAGTTGAGAGATGTAGATTCAGTTTTATGCCTAGTCCGTCTCGACGAAAGAACATGACAGACTACGCTTTAAAACTAGTTCCGTCTTGACCGACTAGCATTAAAGCTAGTCGGTCCATTGACGACGAGGTTAGGTTTTCAGTTATCTTTTGGCTGTATGGTACTTCTGTATGGTATTTGTGCCAAAAAACCATAGGAAATCCTATGGTATTTTGGATGTATGGTACTGTTTTATGGTATTTTATGTGGTATTTGTGCCAAAAAACCATAGGAAATCCTATGGTATTTTGGCTGTATGGTACTGTTTTATGGTATTTTGTGTGGTATTTGTGCCAAAAAAACATAGGAAAATCCTGTGGTATTTTGTATGGTACCGTTGTGTGGTACCACACGATATTTTTGTAAGGGTGGTCCCCCGGGATCGGCGCCAATGTATGTGTTTATATTGCTGGACCCAAAGTGAGAGCAGCCGTTTGTTGATGTGGGTCCTGTTAAAATATTTTAAATAAATTTATGAATATCCCACCCCGGTTACCATTGATTTTGGCATTTTCATATGGTACAACAGAGCGGATTTTCTTGTATGGTACAATAGATATTTATTCAACGGCCTAAACAAATTATACATGTAAAAACATTTATATTGCATCATTCAACGCATTAATATTCATTTGTTTTATTCATGTATAATGACAACACAATGAGAGTATCACACGAATTTCTTTAATTAAGGAACATAATTTCAGTTTTTAAACTTTTGATTAAACATTTTACTCATTATAATACTTCGACATTATAAGTATTATAACTCATTTTTCAATGAATTTCCTACATTTTAGGTTTATTATCAACAAAGAAAATTTAGCAAAGTTATAAAGAATAATAATTAAAAAAAAAAAAAAAAAAAAAGAAGAAGAAGAAAGATCTATTTTGTTTCCTGAAGTCTATCAATTCTAATATTTTTTCACGAATATAATGATACGACTTTAAAATTTGTACAACTTCTTCAAAACCGTTGGCTTCATAAAGTGGAGAGGCTGCCCTGGCTGGCCCCCTCGGCCCCTTTAAAGAAAACCAAAATCAGAAGTAATATAGGACAAGATAATTAAATTTTAAAATATGCATATCTACATGTACTTATTGGCAATTTTATCAGTGCCGTATCCAGGCTTTTAAAAAAAATTAAAAAAAATAAGGGTGTCACCAATAACTTTCCAGTCTAATTAAAACAGTCAATGTGTGATTTTTAACTTAAAGAAATCATTTGTTCAATCAAGTGGCTTTTATTTTTTTATTTTGATCTTCATTCATTCACCCGGCCGCCCATCCAACCTTTGATTTAATAAATCATTAATAAAAACCTACTTCGTTCATAAGCGGAGCGTGAATGGCATAAGTTATGCTCTTCCCCGAGCCCGTTGGGAGGATTCCCATGGTGTGTCTATGTTTTCCCGCTGAATTAATAATTATCTTCATTTGGTCCTCTGTTAGATTAAAATCGGGACCAAATAAGTCGTTTGTCACTTTTTGCAGTGCAACATCCATGGTCTCTTGCTTCAAAGAACGGCACCATGAACATGATGGGAACGTCGTCTGCTCCAACTTCACATGCGCTGTTCAATTAATTCTTCGCACAGAATTATGGGACGGATGTCATGAATCGAATGACGTCATTGAAAGATGGCAGCGATGGCACCAAAAATTTTAGAAGAAACAAGACCTACGGAAAATTCATTTTGGTAAGTCAAAAAGCTCTTATATAATTTCATTTTTAGTACATGCGTATCGTGAAACATTATAGATGCATAAAAATCACACTTTAACATTAGATTGATTATATTGACCAGTATAATTACCAAAGCGCTCATCATCACTGATAGTTTCGCTGTAAATGGGGCTGTTACCTTGCAGGTAAAATGCATGTACGACATGGATGAAGTTTTTACAATACCCCTTACTACAGAAAAGCAGGAATCGCAGAAGTTGAACCAGGACCTGTTCGTGCATTGTACATGCAACGCAGGCTACGTTGATAGCACGTGCCCCGTAGCCTACGACGAGTTGTGACCACCGCATTAAGGATCTTTTCAATTCGGGATCTAAAGAATTCCAGTATTTGGGACCTGAATAGGTCAGGGTGATACGCAAACTGTGTTCTGGTTTTGGGGAGATTGTATGCAAAAGCTTGACGAGTAGGGTAGTTCATTTTTATTCATTTGAAACATAAGAGAACCCAATTGAAGATTAAATATATCATGAACTTTTAAAATACGTCTTTCAAAAAAGAGAGGGCTTGTATGAGCTCGTATCTCGGAGTTGGAGATAATACGTATCGCCCTTTTTTGTATAATTAATATTTTGTTCAGTTGGAGTTTTAAAGAGTTGCCCCAGGCAAGAACGGCGTAATTCAAATATGGTTGTAATAAAGTGCAATATAACATAATGCATTACATAAGATGGAAACATTGATTTTAATTTGTACATCACACCAGTATTTCTAGATAATATAGAAGCAATATAATTTGTATGTGTCTTCCAATTCATTTTTTTCATCAATAAAAATACCTAGAAATTTGAGAGAGGGCAATTGTTTTATTTGAACATTATTTAATATAACATTGCCATGTAAATTTGAAATAGAGTTACTAAAGAGCAATGGAATTTGTTTTGTTTACATTCAATGAAAGTCTGTTTGCAAATATCCATTCACAAACACATAGTAATTTATTATTAACAATATCAAGAAGTGTTTTAGGATTACGGTGTGAATAATAAACACTTGAACATTAGCATATAATATGAATGATAACAAACGAGATGAGTATTGGAAATCATTTATATATATTATAAAAATTAGTGAGCCTAAAATGCTACCTTGTGGAATTCCACATGTAACAGGTTTTGTATTAGACTCTACTCCATTTAAAGATACAAATTGTGTTCTATTGGTAAGATAGCTTTTGTAGCACTCCAAGGCCTTCCCTCTGACACCATAATGATAAAGTTTTTTTAGAAGTGTATTGTGATCAATTGTGTCGAAGGCCTTGGAGAAGTCCAAAAATACACCAATATTGTATGACAACGATTGTCTAAAGCAGATGCAATCTTATTTATTGATGAAATGAAGAATAGCATGAGAAGTAGTGTGGTTTTCACAAAATCCAAATTGACTATCTGATAAAATTTTATGACGTGTAAAAAAAAATATATATAATTCGATTATACATTTATAAGCCGTTCGAGGATTTTGGAAAAGGTCGTTGGCAGAGAAATTGGTCTATAATTACTACATTCTTGTGCGTCTCCCTTTTTACAAGGAGGAATTACTTTTGCTATCTTCATTGTACCTGGAACTACACAATTCGACATTGACAAGTTAAAGATATACGTTAGGGGCTCAATTATTTAATTAATAATGTTCTTAAAGCCATTTGTTATACTGTCAAAACCAGGGCTTTTGTTATTTTTAAGGCTATTCACGATACCTATTACTTCTTTCTCATTGGGAGGTAACAGAAATATATAGAATTGATTAGAAGTTGGAAGATAATCATTAAAGGTTTTTGTGGTAGTTGATATAGTTTGCGCTAAATTTTGACCTATTTTGACCTAGTAGAAAAATAATCATTAAAATATTCGGCTATGTTTTGCTTGTCTTCTTCAATGGTACCACGATGCCTGATTTTAGAGATTTCTTTTGATTTAGAGGAAGTATTTAGTACGTTTTTAAAAATAATTTTCCATGTTTTTTTTGTATTTTTGTTTTTATTGAAATATTCAAAGAAACATGATAACATATGAAAAACATGATTTTATCATAACTTAACGAAATAATACAAAACAAAACGCGACAAAAACAGTACAACACAACACGGAACAAGAGAATAAATTTCCTCACAGCGCGCTCCGCTCCAAAGATAGCAAGTACGGTGAAAGCATGGTTTGTGTCCATATCACAATGTTCACTTTTTGTGTTATATTTATAGCAAATCAAGCTACAAATAATTATTTGTATTGGCATATAGCTGCAGATACCCAAACTAGAACAAGAAAGGAAAAGCACATATAATAGGAACATAAATTTAGAATTCAGATAACTGAGTAATGAAAAGGGCGACAACGGGATTCTCTCCCGACATCCATTTAAATTTAAAAAAATATTCTCATACCAACATATCGATGTATACATCGATGTATAAAACTAAATGTATATGGAAAGAAATATTAAGTAATTCAGAAGTCAGAGGGTTAATATAAATTGCAATTTACCATTAATAATATTTATCAATCGTTTTGTGTAAAAAAAATACATATACAAACACATAAGCATGTACACATTATGTATAAACACATATATGTATACATAAACATTGTTATACACACATAGATAATTATATATATATAACATGTTTGTAGAAAGGTATCAGTGAGCCATTAGAGAGCAGAAGTTTATTCTTATGTCAAAGAAGCAAAGTCATACGGGATTCCACCAGTGTTCCTCCACTTACCCGCTGCACTGTCTTATATAGAAGAAGTTCAGAGACAAGAGCCAGTAAAATGTTTAGCGGATAACTCATTATGAAATCAGATTAGTATCGTTTATTTCTATTTGCAGTGATACCAGTTATCATATTCGCCATTCTCTTGATATTACTATGTGTTGTGATCGTACTGTGGTATTGGAAGAAAAAGCGGAGAACTCCAGGTACGTTACTAAAATGTTATGGGAGTATGTCGAGTAGAATTATCATTGGCACAGGGGCGTATCCAGGATTTCCCAATAGGGGGGGCGCAAGGAAATTTTTATCGCCGTCAGGGGAAGGGGGAGGGGGTTCTTCTAATTCATATTGTACATGAAGATTCACTTTTTAATTATCACAAAGTTACATAGTTTCTATACCTAAGACATGTATGTTTGCGTAGAAACCTATTTATGTGTGCATTATATACCCTTCTGAATTGGAATCTGCGAGCGCGAAACGAGAGTCGAAAATGTTGAGGTTTTTAAAGTTATATGAAATAAATAAAGGGGCATTTTCTAGTACTAGAAAATGGTAGATTATTGTGTATAATAGACCCAATTTAGTATCCGCGAGCGCGAAGCGCGAGCTGAAAATTTTTAAAGGTAAAATTGGAGTTATTATTTGTGCATTATGATTTGGTATCAGCGAGCGCGAAGCGCGAGCCGAAAATTTGGGGTTTAAAAATTTTTAAAGGTAAAATTTAGAACTATTATTTGGGCATTTGATTTGGTGTCAGCGAGCGCGAAGCGCGAGCCGAAATTTGGGGTTAGAATTTTTTAAGGTAAAATTTAGAGTTATTATTGTGCATTTGATTTGGCATCAGCAGCGAGCGCGAAGCGCGAGCCAAAAATTTGGGTTTCAAAAAGTATTTGAATTAATAAAGGGGTACTTTCTAATAAACCCATGAGGCCAACTATGTTTCCCAGGAGGCCGAGGCCCGGAGGCAGAGGGTCCAAGAGCCCTCTTTTCTTGTGAAATTTGAAACTTAAGTTTTAAATATTTTTACTCTTCGTCACTAATGTATTTTCTTTTCCTTAAAAAAAGGGCGTTTGAGCAATTATTGCAAAATACAATATGAGAAAAGTCGGCCTCTTGGGCCCTCCCCACATTAAAGGCCTTAGTTATGGTCGTTTAGAACCAAATAAAGCCTATTTCGGCGAAAATTTGTGACAAGCATCGAGCCTTATTCCCTTCTCTTTCTTTCTTTTTCCTTCTTCTTTTCCCTTTTCCTTCTTCTCCTTTTTCTCCTCCTTTTTTTTTTTTTTTAGTCGGCCAATAGGGGGGGCGCGCGCCTGTTGCGCCCCCCCCTGGATACGCCCCTGTTGGCATTTGAAATACAATATAATATGATATCATAAAATTCTGTTCAATTCAACTCGAGTTCAGCAATATTTAATTTCATTAACTTATTTTATTTGATTTAATTCAACTCAAGCTATGAAAACGCCCCAACTTTGTATTTCCAAAGTAATGATGATGATTGTGGTGTATATATTTTAAGGAACATAACTGATGACTCACATAATATTAAATCTAACAAAAACAATATATATACGTTATAAATGCAGCACAGAGAGAATATAATATACAGCAGTATCTAGAAATCACTAACCTTGTAGGCCTCAATTCGTCAAACTGCGAGCGTCAGATTACATTATTCAATCAAAATAATATGTTTTGCTACGAGGTGTAAAGTTTTAATGTCACCAATGGTCATACTTCGTATAAAAATGCGGAGCTAATGCGAACATAGAGATGACCTTTTGAAATAAATTCGCCATATGTCTTTGTATTACATTAATTTGGTGCGTCTTTTTTTTTTTTTTTTTTTTTTTTTTTGGGGGGGGGGGTAATCTCCTTTAAAGTAATTTCGTGTCCCCTGTTGACGAGATTTTCTCTCTCTCTCTCTCTCTCTCTCTCTCAAAAAAAAATATTCTCACATAGGAAAAGATGCCGAGGAAGCCTTGCCCTTGAATTCAAACCCCGAGATAGACGGTAACGTTATTTTTAAATTTCCTTTAATAAATTTTGAAGATTGTAAAAATTCTTCTGCAGGGATTAATAGTACACGGTCTTTGGTTTCTGTAGCTACACCTTTGGACCAAATAAACCTATTACGAGAAGTGGGATACCACACCAGTCGTATCTCTATTTTCATTTCATTTTCCAGTTTATTCACTTGTATGGAACTGGGAATTTCGTTTTGTTAATTACAAGAAAAAAAGGAAAGGCTGGAAAGATGCATCTATGTGGCGGTCATTTATATGGCTTGTACATGAAGATTGTGTCCTCGTACCATTATCGGGCCGATTTTTTTATCTTCAATAATTTGTGATGTGACCCATGAAAAATAATAGGCCTAATAATAATAATAATAGTTACATTTATATAGGGCCTAATACATATAATCATTTTGGTGTTGATACAATATGTAGTCCTAGCTCAATATTTTGGAAAATGAAATAAATGTGGTAGTAAACATTTATGTAAACGAAAATGCACCGTACGTTCACAGGGCAAATATCCTTCTTCGAATTATGGTGTCTAGTAACTAATGTGGATGAAACTGACCTTCAAAAGTTGAGGGTCGCACTCATCAACCTTGGGCTGGAAATTCGAGACGAAGGGCTAACTGCAGACCAAGCATATGATGTATTATGTAGCTGGAAAGACGCAAAAAGACATCGTAAAGAAGGAAAGATATTGAAAAAGAAATTATACAAATTCGAAATTGGCGATTCCTGGATAAATATGTGTGGTAAGTATCAAATTTTCCATTTAATTATGCTAACACTTCAATAAAAGTATTACAGATGTGTGTGTGTGGGGGGGGGGGGCAGGGGGTAACTCTATATACAGATGCATCAGTCATGTCAGTTTAAGGAAAAATTGGCTCATAAATTATCAGGGTCGATTTATGTCTAACACTAGTGTCAATATAAAAAATCCCTTTGATAAATCGCCTTTTGAACGTAATTCCTAAAAGACATTTTTTTGCTATTAAATTTTAACTTTAATGACAATTATTTAGGTTGCTGGATTCAAGTTAGTATATGTGTACTTAACATGAAAATAGTTCCATGAAGTCTAATGATATACAACGGGACTGTTTTGAAAGGTCTGTCAAAATGTTGTTTCTCATATGATGTCTATATTTTGATGTTAATAGATGCTCTGAAGTCTTATCTGTCAAATGCCATTTGCAAAAAAAAAAAAAAAAAAAAAAAAAAAAAAAAAATCGTTCATGCTTGAGCGAACACGGAACAGGTTCGTCGGGGGTTCCAAAAAAAGGCTTGCGCACAAATGACAGGAAAATGAAAAAGATGATCATTAGACCCCTTGCTAGTCAGCAGACTTCCTCTTTACCTTTTCATTGCCATTAGCCATTATTTTCCAATGATGCTTTCAAAATTAATTTACAAAGCTATTTATTTACTTTTTTTTCCATTGTAATATTTTATCGTTTAGCATTGAATCATTCTTCATATTTTTAAACTTGAAAAAAGAAGAAAGGGATTTGCGTTATTAATGCAGAGATTTCTTGATTGATTGACTGCTTTTTTTGTTGTTGTTTAATGACTGTTTGTTTGATGGCTTGATTGATTGATTGATTGATATAATTAATAATTAACAGATTGTCTTTTTGAATGAATAATTGTTTTATTAATTGATTGTTTGTATATTTCAGTGATTGGTTGATTGATCGATTAGTTTTTGATTTATCGTTCGAACGATTGATTAAATCATATGATTAAAAAAAAACAACATATAAAATCGACTCAAAGACTAACATAATCATTGATCTGTGCAAAGCAACAATAAATACGAAAAGGATTACCTGATTCAGAATAATGACGAAAATTCGATACCCTTCGAATTTGACGCAAGTTTTTTTTGACCACCACACAAAAACGTTCCGTGTTTGCTCAAGCATGAACGAAACTTATATCTTTTAATGGAATCTTAATCAAAAGGTAAAACTTCATATTTTTTGTTAAGTTAAAATAATAATAGTAATAATATAATAATAATGTGATTTGTATTGCGCACATATCCCCTCTGTAGAGTGCTTAAGGCGCATCATATTATTATATATTATGTGTGAAGAATAATTCAATTGAAGAAAGAAAAATCAAATCAAGTAAATAAATAGCTTTGTACGTGCATTTTAAAGCATAATTCAGAAATATTGGCAAATGGCAATGAAAAGATTAAGAGGAAGTCTGCTGATTTAGAAGAAGTCTGATGATCATATTTCTCATTTTCTGCCATTTGTGCGCCAGCCTTGTTTTGACCCCCAACAAAAACATTCTGTGTTCACTCTGGCACGAACGAAACTTATCCCTTTTAATGGCATTTGAAAGATAAGACTTTCGAGCATCTATTAACATAAAAATATAGACATCATTACTTAAAACGAAATTATGGCAGACTTTTCAAAACAGTCCCGTTTTTATTGATACGCATTGTAGTTTGGAGTTTCTTTCAAATTGAAATGCTTTCAAACACTATAACAAAATTAATTTCTGTTGAACCTCTTTATCATTTCAACAGAACGAAGATGGGATACAAAAACCAAGGTTTCTGAAGACATTTTAGAGCATATTGTACGAACCATCGGTAATGAAGGAGAGATTGCCCTTTTTCTTCGTGAGTTGATACCCGACCATTCCTCGAACAGGGATGGTATCACAGCGACGGAAGCAATGAAGGCATTGTTGAGATGGCGTGATGAAGACCACAATGAGAGCCATGCCATCCTGTTAAGTCTAGCTTTAGAAAGAGCTCAATGCCGACCAGTGGACAGGGAGTTTTTCAAAGGTAAGCTTTTGTTTCAATTGCTCATCAGTCTGCAAAGATCTCAAAATGAGCGATGTGAAATTAAATTTTGAAATATATAATATATCTGAAATGATAACGTATAATACGAATTCACACGTTTACTCGACCACAAGTAACAATAGACATGAAAGAGGGAAGATGTAAAGATGATATCACTTGACAAATCATATAATTTTATACCTTGCTATAGTCTTTATAACGAAGCTCAAAGCAACCTGATGTTTATAAGCGATTAGCGGTTACTAATTTCACCCAACTAACCTGGGGTTCTCTTGGAGGTTGCACACATGAAAGGAATTTCTTACTATCGATGCCCATTTACCTGATTTTTCCCCCAGTGTGGTCAATGTGGATTAATGTCTTGCTAAAGAACATTTGTGATGAGGCCGATATTTGAATCTCGTACCCAACGCGACGGTTCGCTAATGTTCCATAGTACATTGATGTCTATAGACATCAATGTTTCTACATCTACATTAGATGCCTATGAAATCTAAAGCAGTAATTTATGAAAGTATTATTTTGATAATATATTTCGTCATGCCGATGTATGTCAAGCAGTAAGTGATTTATTTTGATTTTCTATATTCAAGTGCCTGGACATCTCATGAGAGAAATATCATCACAAGAAGTGGAAGGTTTTGTCTATAGATTGACTAGTAGACACTGCTCAAGAATCGCTAAGGCTGTAGGAATTACCGATGAGAATTATATCGAGAACATCATTGGTGAAAACAATAGAGATCTCTTTGACACTCAATCAATGGTCAGTGATTGGATAGCTGGAGAGGAATGCAGTAACTATGAGAAAAGATGCAGGCTGAATGATGCCATCATCAAGATAGGTCGCCATGATATGACAGGTATTCAAAAAAGTTCTGAAACGTCAAGCTGGACAATGTACCTGAATGACTTTTTTTTTCATAAATTCAACCCCTTATCTCTGGCTTAGAGATGAAAATCGAAAAGAAAATATAAAGATTTTATTCGAAGCATAAAGGACTTTGAAAAGATTCAGAAAATTCAGTCAAATCGTGAGCAATTTTCTGATTGCAAGGGGACGTTAATCGTGAGTAAGTGACAGTTCAATTGTTTCAGAAGCCTTTGATCAGTCTCCAGCGTTGCGAATCAAGGACTTAGATCTTGTTGACCTTAATGAGATGTGATGATTATGATAAAGCTTCAACGTCTCCACTTAATTTTGTTTTCAAAGGACAACTCGATTTCTTATGTCCATGTAACTTGATATTGTTGACGTCATAAAACTTATCGCGATTCCATACGCTTATTATTATTTATTCTAATCGAAGTAGTGAAGCGACAAACATGTGAGGGCCCGTAACAAGGATTTTTACGTGGGGTTCGAAATTTAAAAAACGGACCTTTTCTTAAGGAGTAAACCTTTCGAGTGCGAAGCCGGAGCAATATGACGTGGCTGGCGCACATAAAAAAATATCCAACCTTTATGAGCAACAGTGTATATATGCGAGCGTGAGCGAATCTTTTTTTTTACAGACTTATGCGGCGGTCACAACTCGCCGTACCATCGACGTGCAACTCCCTACGATGGATTTCGTAGAAAATTCGTACAGCGGAGGTACCTCGCAGGTACAATGAATGTACGACGTGCAGAAAGTTTTTACAATACCCTTAAGGGCCTGTCCCACAGAAGGCGATCGTTGTGGCGACAACCTATGCATGTTAGAACCTGACAGAATCGTGTCAGAATCGTAGGTGACCAAAGATGATATACGTATCTACGACTCTCATATCAATTCTACTCCACGTAAAATGTAAATCTAACGTATGACATTAAATCTTAACATAAAGACGCGTCCATTATTTTGAGGAGGGGAAACGCAACATTACATTCATGAGTTTAGTGGAAATGCACGCAGCTGAAAAACAAAACCCGCGCTAACGGCGGGAAGCGACCGATTGACAACTGCATGCAATTATTACTTAGCGCACAAAAACTCGCCTAAGAAAACTTCCCTGTCGGTAAAATGGAATTGTCAGTCGATCCGTTCGAGGAAATTAGTCCTGGACATGAAATAAATAATTGAACTTTTATCATAGTTTTCGTAGGTAGATGCTTCAGACCAGATTGGGGAAAAAGACATTTTGGCAAGCCTATAACACCATTGTGCTAAAGTTGTAATCAGAATCTTTATTTCACATAGATTGATGTTCCTAACGATTATTGATATAAATAGTGATCTTGTCACATCTTGCGAAGACGCCGTCCACATACGATATGCATGTGATATGCGGAAATATTGACCCATCGAGTAAAGATTCGTTTGTGATAATGTTCAAAGTGACAGGACTTTTTTTTAACCAATCGAGATGAATGTACCATATTTGGAAAGCTGAGAATTCAAGCTTTTAAAAATTGCTTGATCATTAAGGTGTAATATAATTATGCGTAATCGAGGAAGATGACTATGCAGCGTATGAGCTATTTTGAGAGCAAAATTGGCCATATTGTACAGGATATTTGATCTTACTAGGATTTCGAATTGACACAAGTGACAGGACTTTTTTTCCCCTTTGCAATAAGTTATTCCTATTTTTGAAAAATTTGGACTCTTAGCGTACTTATTCAAGTTGATCATTTCTTTGAAAAGATAGTTTCGCCATAACGAAGAAAAAAAAGTTAAAAAACTGTGCAAAATACAAAAAGTCTATGGCCGCGTTCGCCTTGCGTAGAGTGATAGCGCCCTCTTCCCCTTAAGTTTACAACTAGAATTGATATGGTCTACGATAGGCTACGACAACGACTTGCTTCCACGCAAACAATAGACTAACAACAGCTTGTATCCGATAATACAATAGCCTCGACCTTCGCGCATCTCGCCGCTCGACTCCTCTTGTCGCAGCTTAAAATCAACCAAAATACTAACTTGAGCACTGTGGCGATCCTTGCGACTGACACAGGCGATCGAGTGTTTTCTACCTGATGGCGGACTGTCGCCTTTAGGTTCGTGATTGTCCCCTCAGTCGCGCATTATAATTTGGGTCGTGAGTGATTTTTGAAAATTTCAAAAATTTGCGGCGACTCTACGGTATCTGAATGGGAGGCCGAACCTGATTTTGGTGATTGTAGTTGGCGACAAGGTCGTAGCGGCTTAAATTCCACTTGCTGATTGGTTCAGTGATGCGTGCAACGTACGGTGCAGTGCGGCAACCTACAACTGGCCGTCGTTCTGCTCTGCTAAACATGTTCTATCAGGCGACAATCTACGATAGCACATTGTCGCGACAAGAGAAGACAGGCTACGGGCATTGACGTCAACCCAACTGACGCCGGCTATTGTTTAACTTGTTGAAAAACCAGCGGTGAACAGAATTTTGCTACGTATTTGTTGGCGACAGACGCGATAATTCACGATCTTATAGGCGATTGGACCTGCGCATGGTGGCGATAGGTACTAAAAAGTAGTTCGTAGGTTGTCGCCACAACGATCGCCTTCTGTGGGACAGGCCCTTTACTATAGAATTGCAGGAATCGCAGAAGTTGAATTAAGACCTGTGCGTGCATTGCACATGCAACGCAGGCTACGTCGATGGCACGTGCCCCGTAGCCTACCACGAGTTGTGACCGCCGCATTACCTGCAAAGTGGGATTTTGTGCACTTTTTTTTTCTTCAAAATTTAGCTAATAAACATTTTTGTACATTAGGAAGGCAGGTCTATTTAAGAATCTGCAGATCATTTTTGGCATAAAAGTTTGGGCGGTGGGGGGGGGGGGGTTCACACCATCTTTTCCTTTTCTTTTCTTTCTTTCTTTTTTCTCCTTTTTTTTTTTCTGGTTGGTCAAGCGGACCTTCCTCGCCAGTTACGGGCCTGGGATTTTCAACATTACTATTATATTTCAGATATCTTCGGGACAACCCTACATAGGACTAAAAAGAATGGGAATCTTGAAAAACAGCATCCTCATGCCAAGGCTTTCCGTAAGTTATAAATAATGATTATCGTCTTTTATTGTAATTACTTTCATCATTCTCCATGTATTCATCTGTCATTGAATCATATTTTGATTGTGAAAAAAGATAAATGGACTGATCACCATTCACATTTCTTTCATATTGCATGCAGAGTAGTAGTTTTATAATGAGTATTTAAAACCGATGTCAGAGAAAGATCGAAACTCAACTGGAAAAACAGGTTGTGGTTGAATTATTACCATGATTACTGTCAAGTAAGGAATCCTTGCCGGTTATTATAAAATGTGTGCTCCATATATATATATAAATAATACAGGCATATAGGACATTTGGGAACTTTTATGTCAAACAAAGGTATACTTCTTCTTCTTCTTCTTCTTCTTCTTCTTAAAAGTACAGGCCACCGTGTGGTGTATTGTCGTACTGTAGTGTAGCTATTTATCTGTATTGATTATAGAGATTTTGTTCATATAAGAGATAAATAGTATTGTTTAATAAACAATATTTGGAGTTGTAAAACCGTAAAACGGTAATGTAGTCACATAATTATCTCTGACATGGCCATACAACAGATTAAAAAAAAAAAATTCGTTGCAGCTTTGTTAACACCTAAAGGATTAACCATTATATTATTCCGATTATATATTTTAGTAAAGCAGCTCCCATTATTATTTAGTTTATTTCAATGCATTTATGTCTACTTAAGGTCCCGACAGCATATTCGATGACGATCTCCAAGTATTGCTGAAGCATCTGCCTGCTAATGCGATACCATTGTTTCTTGAAAGGCTTGGTATCCCTGTAAAAGAGGATTGGAGAAGCGTCGAAAAGAAGCTAAGAGACTGGAGAGACAAAGCTATGAAAGAATCCAAACCTTTGTCTTTGCAGGACTTAGTGACTATTCACAGCGAGGTCATGAAGAAAGCGAATGACAGCCATGGTAATAACTCTTTCAGTTGGTTCTAACAGCAAATAGTATCGAATCCATCTTGCACATTTTAAGCGAAATGTACAAAATCATTCTTTTGCAAGATTTTTGAAAGATGTTGAAGGTAAATATTTATACTTTATTTCTGTTTGGAATTGATATTTTCATGCACTATTATTTGAAATTTGCAAATTGAAATACCGCTCATTAATATTTCCCCAGTTTCAAAATTTAACTTTACGAACAATTTATTGGTAAAAAAATTAAGCAAATAAATTTTTTAAAATAAATTAACATTTGAATTAAGACTGATTCTCTATCAAATATAAATTGATTCAGTGTTTGACGTGATAGACGATGAATTGGAAAACTTAGCTGAAAACATCTCCAGTGATGAGATGGAAGAGCTTCTCTCCAGGCTTTACATTGACATCGACAATCAACAAGAGCAATCACCACTACAACGCCTCATAGAATGGAGGGATAACCAGAAAATGGAGAAACGCCGACAAACTCTTCGAAAAGTCCTCAATGATTTCAAAGTATCAGGTATACAGTTACTTATTGTTTCATTTTATTCGTATTAATAACATGACAAATTGATATAACAACTGGTTCAAATTGTTACCATAATGATGTACATCTATTTTATTTAACTGATATATATACATATATACAGTGTGTCCCACAAAAAAAATGTTAATGGCACTTTAGATGGGTATAATATTAAAATTACAAAACTATATTGTTTACAACTCTACACCCGTAAACTACCATTCATGTTCTACAACTGAATGAAATTTTTTGTTCAAACTCTATACATAAAGTCAATGGGGGGAAATCAATAGTGAACAAAAGTCATATATTGCCCATTTTCATTGTCAATTTTTTGTTCGTTATACTGTGAGTTAATTCTTGAAACTTGGAGCGAATCTTTAAGAGGTCATTTACTAACAGGAACTTAGGTCAAATTAAGAATCGGACGTGCCATAAGGCCGTGCCAGGGCCGCAAACTTTCTTCCTTTTTTCATGTTTTTCTCATATCTTGTGTTCACTGAAGCATAAAAAATCGGGATTTTTGCGAAAATGAAATCAAATGAATACTTTTAAACGAATTGTTATGGTTAAGCAAAGTAAGCAATTTAATTTTGGTCTCTAAATAAAAAAAAACAGGTTTTCCAGTGCCACGTGCTCACTGAAGCATGAATTTTTAAATAAATGCAATAGGATCATGTACACACGTGCACCGGTCATAAAAATAATACAAAATCAGATATTCACATGATTTTGAGTGTACAAAATGGAAAGAATACTTACTTAGTGTTTTTCACATGGTATTTTATGGTGTTCATTCAACCGTAAATTGATTTAAACTTTTTGCAAAAGTTAAAAACACTCTTCCTAGACATGAATCCCATCATATTTTATCAATTTTACCATGAAAAAGAAGTAACAATCGCAGTTTTGGCATTTTTTGCTGCTTGCTCACTCAACCGTGAAATTTTACGCAAATGTCCTTTCCGTATATTTGGAAGCATGTTTTGCGTACATTCTGATGCGTGAAATGCTTAAAATCTAAAAATTGGTCCGATATCATTGAATCAAAGTTGTGATTTTAGGCCTGTGAACTTCAAAAAATGACATTTTTGCATTCAACCATTGCTCACTGAAGCATGACTTCATGAATTTTCCTAAAATTCGCTCCCCTGGTAGCTAATTAAATTCCCTATATGGACATATAATGAGATTTTTAAAACTCCTCCTATTTCAAAAATTATTGATATTTGAAATAGGGGGAACTTTCTTTTTGTGTTGTGTTTATATATATATATATATATATATATGTATATATATATATATTTACCATCATCTGTCGTATTTCACGATTTCAATTGTTTTAAGGATACATCGTCCATCGGCGCCCTAAAGGACATGTGTACGAAGTTGAGATGGTCCGTTTTGCTTTCAGCATACTGTGCAATGACGTTGGTCCACTGGCAACTCTGCTTGGAATGGATACGAACAAGTGGAAAACAGTTCAAGAACCACAGAAAGGAACGGTTGGTCTGCTGCTACATCTCTTGAAGAAATCAACGTATGAGAATATCCACTGCCGCCGTGATTTTTGTGTTGCACTTAGGAATCTAGGATATCTGGATGCTGCTCGATCAGCATTTTTCAGTAAGAAAATTTATCACAACTTTATATCAGTCATCTAATGTAGAGGTCCAACTCCAAGTCCTTGATTGTTTCACTTAACAGACATTTTTACATTTTATAATGTTAATTTCTGTCTGCTATAATGACTAATCCCTTGACACTTGAGATTCCATTACTTCAACTCCTTGACACATAGATGTTAAATTAGTTACTCAATAATTGATTCAGCCCATCTTCTACACTCTAAACACTGAAGTGCTAATTTATGGGTGCTCGTATAGTGACTGCACTTGAAGTGCTAAATCAGCACCTGAAGTGCTGTTTTAGACTTACCCAGTGCAATTTATTAACAAAAAATGTTCATGGTCGGTATGGGACTCGAACCGGGTTCACCTTGACATGGAAGAGTACCGCTGACGTTACCAATAGACCAACGGAGATCTCGCTAACTGGCTTTAATTATGACAGCATAGTAGATGATTATGGTAACTATTAAGAAAGTTCATCATGCAACAATATGATCTGCTAGCAACCGTGAGATGTGAATTGGTCTAACGTGCTCGTCAGCGCTTCTCATGCAGGGGACCCCAGGTTCGAATCCCAACGAAGTCATGCCGTTTTTGCCATTTTTGCTGAAAGTTCAGCTCACGTGAAAGTGCTAAAACAGCACTTTAGGTGCAGTTAACAGCGCTTTGAGTGCAGTCACTATGCAAGCACCTAAAAGTGCTGATTTCAGCCCTTGAAGAGCTAAAAACAGCACTTCAGTTTTTAGAGTGTCAGGGCCAAGGAGCGTCTTTGAAAGTGGAGGGCTGAGCCGAAAGTGTGTGAGTGTGTGTGTGTGTGTGGGGGGGGGCTGAACAGGCTAAAAAGTCACAAACCTATGATAAGTGAACCTTTTTTGGACAAAATTTCCTTCTTGATTTTAGCTGCCTATTCGAATAGAGCAATGTCTGAAGTTTCATGAACTGAATTTTTTCGTGATTTTGCAATTTTTCATTCTCATTTGCCTATTAAAATCAACATATGAAGATTTGATTCCAAAAGGCGCTAAATCCACTTTTAGTGTTTTAGAGTAAATCAAGGTTTTTTAATTTACATTTTATCTTATCCATTGTAAGTTATTTTGATATATATAATAAAGCTTAGCTATCGTATTCGAATAATTAAATCACGTTTTTAAAAATCTAGCTATCATTTCAATTTTTAAGAAATTTTATAATTTCAATTCCCATGGATTTAGCGCTTTGGAATAAACCTCCGTCAGATGCCAATTTTGTAGATTTAAAGCTCTATAAATAATGAAATTCAAAACGAAACACATGAATATTGCTACCAGAGTATAGATACAACTTTTCTGATGTTTAAATTTGAAAATATATTTTTTTTTTTTTTTTTTTTTTTTTTAATATCTTATCTTTTTCAAGACCGGGATTTCCGATGTTTTATTCCAAAAGGAGCTAAATCCAAAAATATTCATAACATTTGAAACTATTCTAATAATCTAAAAATTTTGCACGGATGATGGAGGCTGGTAGCCCACAACATGTGCTAAAAGATCTAATTGTATTTTGTTAGGTAAAGTGGTTAAATAAACAAATCCTAAATGACCATAGTGGATTTAGCGCCTTATGGAATAAAACCGTTTTGGATTTAGCTCCTTTTGGAATAAAACTCATATGACCAATTTTTTTCAAACTTCCAAAAAATATTTTTTTATCCAATATACTGCATTTGATTCCCATGCCTAAGATGCACTTAATTAACCTATACAATCCATTTTGGTCAAAAGTGGATTTAGCGCCTTTTGGAATCAAGCTCTTCATATATGATAATTAGATGGAAAAAATATCATTTCTTTTAAACCCTGACTGGAATGGATCTGCTGACTTCCTTACTTTGATTACTGTCACTTTATTATTATTTACCTCTATTCCTTTTAATATAACCAAAAGAAATGATGTTGTTAAATTGATTATATTCATATCATTAACTATGGAAGTTAATTACCTTCAAATGTCACACACGTGACCAGAAAACACAACAAGTTTATGCCCCGCCTTAACCATGGCTCTGGTATTATTATCACCTTCTTCTGAAAAAAGCTAGATTTAATGTACCTGGCATCTCACCAAATATGAATCCATTAACAGTTTTATTTGATTACTAATCAGCAAACAAATTAGTCACACACGTGACCCACTGGCCCCCACTAGTCATAAAGGTCTGATTATTTTCATTTTCATTGGTTGAAATTAATTTATTTTATCCTTAATATCCTTCAAAATGGTTCTGCAATAATTTTTGCGAAAAAAACCCAAAAACAAACAAAACAAAAGGTCGAAAAAACAAAGAAATACATAATAAATTCATAAAACAATGAAATACATAAGAAATTGATTTCGATACCAAATTTTTTCCCAGTATAATTGTTAGGAATCTTATACGGAATATGTACATACAAAAGTTAGCATTCTAGAAGCTTTATTTTGTCAATTAGAGCGAAAAGTACCTATGATTTCATGCATAAATTAGCATCATTAATTCATATAAAATAACTATTATTTCGGAAAAAATAGCAAAGTCGTCTTGTTGTTTACATCGCACACTACCGTCGTGCAAATTTTTGGCGTGCTCGTGCATTCAGCAGCCGAGATCTTAAGGGGAGGCTGAGGGCCATCATGGACACCCCCTCCCCCAGTCTCGACAGCTACCAAAACACCCCAGTTTACTTAGGGTTAGGTTCATTAAAGTTTTACCACAGCTGTTATACCGAGTGAGTAAGAAAAAACTAAACACCGAGAAAAAATGTCAATAAAAAGAAAACCAATTTATAAACCTAAAATTATTATACATATTCCGAAAGAGTAACTCTTCCATCATCCTTTGGTACCAATTGTGTGTGTGTTATATTTTTACGCTTGGATGAACGCGACGCATTGTTTGCGAACATGTAAATTTCGAATTGTGCAGAAGTGGGAGTAAAATCAAAACAACAATAGCGGACAAAAAAGCAACTCCATCCCGAATGAAATAGCCTAGCATAGGTTTTTAAGGAAAACGTATTGCGCTTAATAAGATGGTAGGGGTATTGTTACACACAACGGTGTCGATTTGTTTTGGCGATTAGAGGGGGGGGGGGGTACGTGATCTTCGATATTTCCTCTTTTCCTAAATGTAACCCATAGGATGGTATATGATCGCAGTGTCCATTGTTTTTGGTGGGGTAATGCTTGTATACACACATGCATATAAATATGAAATAATGTATGGTATAATGCGAGCGCGAAGCGCGAGCTGAAAATTGTCTCAATAATAGAGACATAAAATGGGGCATTTTTAGCATAATGCGAGCGCGAAACGAGGAAGGGGCTTTGACTGGTTTGTTAAAGGGGGACCATGATGATGTAATGACTACAGATAATACACACATGCATGCATGTGAGTATCTACTAGAATATATTTTCAAGTTCATTATGCGAGCGCGAAGCGCGAGCTGAAAATTTTCTTAATAATAGTGACCTGAAATGGGACATTGTAGAATAATGCAGAGGTGAACTTGACGGGGAAGGGGCTTTATCTGGTTTATCAAAGGGGGCCATCATGATGTAATGTCAATAGATATACACATATGCACATTATTATGCATATGATTATGGTCGAATTCATAGGGCTATAATGCGAGCGCGAAGCGCGAGCTTAAAGTTTTCTCAATAATATTGAACTGAAACATTGTAGGGCCTATTTGTAGCGTTACATGAATATAAGCGCGAAATTGATGGAGGGCTAGGGGGCTTTAACTGGTGATTATAAGCGGAACATCATGACGTAATGCCAACAAACGCAAATCTATATAAATATGGACGAATATTAGGGCAATCATTTTAATTCTAGTTGTAAACTTAAGGGATAGAGGGCACTACCATTCTACTCAAAGCGAACTCGCCCATTGACTTTTTTGTATTTTGCATGGTTTTTCACTTTATTTTCTTTGTGGCGAGCAGCTACCTTTTCAAAGAAATGTTCGCTCTGATGAAGTACGCTAAAAGTCTGAATTTTTCAAAAATAGGAATTACGTATTGCAAAGGAAAGAAAAAGTCCTGTCACTTTTGTCAATTCGAAAGCCTAGTTAGATCAAATTCCTGTAATATATGGTATATTTTGCTCTTAAAATAGCTCCGGAGATGGTACATTTATTTTGAATGATTAAAAAAAAGTCATGTCACTTTGAACATAATCATAAGAGAATCTATCCTCGACTGGTCCATATTTACGATATCACATAGAAATTGATGTGAACGGCGTCTTCGCAAGAGGTGGCAAGTTCACTATTTATATCATTGTTTTGAGCATCAATCTATGTGAATTACATATTCTGATTACAACTTCAGCACAATCATGTTATAAGCATGCCCGAACGTGTATTTCCTCCATCTGGTCTGGACAATCAGACTATTAACTAAGACCATGATTAAAGTTCATCAATTTCTTTCATCTCCACGAGTAATTTGCTCAAATAATTGAACAATATCATTCCACTGCAGGGAAGTCTTCTTACGCGAGTTTTTGTGAGCTAATTGATTATTGCAACCAGCTGTATAAATTAAAAAAAATACGGCCGCTCAGCCGTATTTCCAACGTCACTTTGTTGCGTCTCCCCTCCTCAATAATGGATGCGCCTTGTTTAGTTACGAAATAATGCCGCACACAGGTATACCTTAACTTTACATTTTACATAGAGTAGAATTGATATGTTGTGCGAACGCAAAGCGCGAGCTGAAAATTTTCTCAATAATAGTGACCTGATGAAACAAGATACTTGTAGCCTCATGGGAGCACGAAACGGGGAGGTAGTTATGGTGGCCCTGAAGGAACTTCTCAAATAGACGAAATCGTGAATATTGACGACGAAATTGGCGACGAAATTCACGACGTCGCTAATTTCGTCGTGAATTTTTTTGCTTGCTTGGGCTGTCCTCATATAAAAAAATATATTCACGACGAAATTGGCGACGAAATTCACGACGTCGTGAATTTCGTCGTGAATTTGTTTTGGCTTGCTTGGGCGGTTATCGTATAGACCATGAAACCAGAAGATTTATTTAAGTGAGAAGAGACATAAGGTTTGACGGGCTCATCATGTCAGGACAAAGCCAACAGCAGTGGCGTATGTAGGGTCAAGTGCGCTGGCTTTGCGCCCCCCCCCCCCCCCCGGCTTCTTCAGTTCTGCTCAACGATTTGTTTTAGTTTATTGTATCAGTGGCATTTATACATGTCCCCAGACCTTAATACTTCCATTACAAAATGAATTAGCCAAGTCTCTTTTCAACTAATTTAAACGCATGAGTGGGGCCCTTTGGGGCTACTGTCCGGGGCCCCGTACAGGTTAAAATTGCTGTCATTGCTGATTTTATATGAGGTACCCCCTCAGGGACGATATCCACCAAGTTTTGTCCATGTCTCTTGTCAACTAATTTAATGTATTTTTGAGGCCCCCTTTTTTGGTCCCTCAAGGCTTCATGTACAGGATGTAGCCTGCCAGGAATCCATTTTATTGACTCTTGGCCAGTGGCGTATCTAGGGGGGCAAGGGGGGCACGTGCCCCGGGCGGAGCTTCAGGGGAGCAAAAAGGGGAAAAGGGGGAAAAAGAAGAAGAAGAAGAAGAAGAAGAAATAGGAGATTGGTGATCCACAGAGGATATTGGGGCCATGTTTCCTCCATTATTATTTTTCCCCGCCCCCCCCCCCTACATAGCACCACTAAGTTGAAATTTTCGGCGTCCCAAAGTTTCTTGTCATTTTTTAGTTTATTACCTCCTATCTTAGTTTCGGGTCAATTTGCACCCCTGTAATAGGCCTAGGCCTATATTGAAGATCAAATCGGCTCACTTAAAATGAAGAATTAAGCGTCCCTCTATGTTTCCTCCCATTATTATTTTGGCGCCCGTACATAGCACCACTAAGTTTAAATTTTTGGGTGTCCCAAAGTTTCTAGTCTTTTTTTAGGTTATAATAATAATAATAATGGTTTTTATTCAATAATCAAAACATATCTCGCCGCCAAAGGCTGAATTACATAAGTTTGTACAAAGTAAATGATACATATAGATTGATACAATTGAAAACAGAGCATATAGAGATGAAATAATATTTTGACATAATGGTATAACTCAATTCAACTTTGCAAAGTTAACCGAGAAAAAGCAAGAAAGGAAGAAAAAAAAAGGATTATCGATTGGAATATAAGTTGCAGCAGGAGCAAAAGCAACCAAATAGCGTAACAACGGGCATTGAGTGGAAAAAGCTACTACACTGCAAAAAAAAAAAAAAAAACACCGTACCTACCCAACTCAACTATGCTAAGGAACCGCCCCAACTCGCTCGAGCACCAACAACTTCACGCCACTCCAAGTATCCTCCACTGAAAACGACATGAAGCTACTACCACCTGATTCAATTGAGCAAAACCCAATTCAACACCCCAATCCAAAACAACTTCAAGCACAAATACAAATGACAGCCATCCAAAACCGTGAACACCCACCCGCTCCCAATGAACATTCATGCATCATGCAAACAAGGCGCTAATCTAAAAAAAAAGAAGCATATTCTACTTTACTTTTTAAGTCAAGCAGAATATGCCCCTCCTCCCCCAAATCAACGCCCTACCCACATAACACATGAATACTCACCAAGAGCAGGCAAACGCTCACAACTCCAGACAACTGTCATCCACATTTGTGCCCGAAACTGCTCTGGACCAGGGCACCGAACCAAGTTCTACTCAACTGAACCAAGCAACAACAACTTCACACCACTTTGAGCAGAAGACACCCAAAACAGCATGGAGCTGCCAACACTCGAACAAATCAAGGCAGCTCCCCAACATAACCGAATCAAGCAAATACGGTATTTTTTTTTTTTTACAGTGTATGGTCATTGAATTTTAAGTGTTTTAAAATAACGGGATACTTACAGGGTAATGTATAGAGCCAAACAGACACTTAGCAAAGTTGAAAGGAGCAATTAACATCAATATAGAGTATTTGGCATGCATCGAAATTAAGAATCAGCACGAAACGTCATGAAAACAATTCAAATTACTAGTCAAATTACAAGTCCATCCCAACAAATAGCAGAAACAAAGAAAATTGAAAAAAAATGCAACAGGCGAAAGCTTTGCTGAAACTTGGCCTTAAAGAATAGATATGAAAATCTGGGAGAAAGGAAAGATAGAAAGGATGAGGGGGGTAAAGGCTTCAGGAAAGAGAGGAGTGATGCAATGCACAAAATATTAAACTTTACATATAATCAGTACATACAAGATATTGCACATTATACTATATACAAAAAGCGTTCAAATATTGATAAAAGCCATGCATCAGCGTACATTAATAACAAAAAATCTCAAGTGTTTACATGTATTGTTAAAAGGTAAAGTATGTGATAAGAAGAGAAAGTGAAGGAGATGAGAGGTAGAAAGAAAGATGAAAAGGTAAATAGAGAGAGAGAGAGAGAGAGGCGGGGGTGATAAGGAGTAGCAATGATGGAAGAAAATGCATAGTAAATCTTCATGCCTACATAATACATGTACAAGAGATTACATTTTAAGTCAATTCATGTCAGATAATGTTACACTGATATGGGAGAAAGCCAGTCAAGTAAGTCATGGAGAAAGCCAGGGAAAGAAATACTACAATTCACTGGAATTTCGTCGATTTTAAGGCGGCCTTTGATACTATCTGGAGAAAGGCCCATGGAAGTGCTACGGTCCATTGGCATAGACCCTCCTTAGTCGATATGATAGAGAACATGTACGAACAATCAAACTGTGCAGTAATGGTGAACGGTAAAGTTACTGAATGGTTCAACGTCATCACAGGAGTGCGCCAGGGCTGCCTCCTTTCCCCATCACTATTTAATATCTTTTTGGAATTCGTCATGCAGGACGTCAAGGCACTCGACAATGGAGTTCAAATGGGCATGCTACATATTAATAATATACGTTATGCGGACGATACCACCCTTCTCGATTTGGTGTTTGAGAAACTCCAGCTGTCTACAAACGAACTTCACAAAGCCTGTAAGAAATGGGGCATGAAAATTAATGTTAAAAATGCAGCGTCATGTCTAATGATGAACAAAACATCAACTTGATGCGAAAACATCAAAAAAGCAGACAAATTTGTGTTCCTTGGAAGTACCGTCCCTTCTGTATCTCATGATGTCAAGAGGCGGATCACTCTAGCCGCTTGGTCTTTTGGTCGACTAAAAACAACTATATGGTCAAATCAAGACATCCCAAGATCTCTCAAAGTAAGGATTTACAAAGCCCTCATCCTGCCGATAGCTACATATGGAGCAGAAAATTGGACACTGAAGAAAACTGACCAAAATAAACTACAGTCGTTTGAAATGAGGTGCCTTCGAACAATTGCAGGAGTTCATCTCATAGACAGAATACGAAATGAACACATTCGTCAGTCATTGAACATCACCAAGTCAATAAATGAGGAAATTGTGAAGAGACGTTTGACTTGGTTTGGGCATATCATGAGAATGCCCAATAATCGCCTTCCACTTCTGGCCTACGGGAATGATTTTGCTGCTCCTCGGCCACCTGGACGCCCTCCTCTTAGATGGAAAGACCAGACCAAAAACGATGTTGGACTATCCCTGGAGCTGCTGAGAACTTGGCTAGAGACAGGGTTGCATGGAGGAGGGTGACTCATAGGAGAGCAAAGGAACACACCGTCCTATGCCCTTAAGTCAAGTAAGTCAAGATATGGGACACCTAACCAGAAAAGGAGGAAAGAAGAATGTGAAAAAAGTAGGAATCGAGAAAGAAGAGAAGTTGGAGATAGAAAATGAGGAGAGAAATAAGATCAATAAATGGCAGGTAGAGGGGAGGAGTTTGAGAGAGAGAGAGAGAGAGAGAGAGAGTGAGACAGAGAGAGAGAGAGAGAGTGTTAGGTCTTCCCAACATCATTACAAGGAATTTAATGACTCAATTAGATAGGGAATTGGACTTCTCCTGTACCTTTCAGTTCTACACCTTACTACGGGTACTGCACCTGATCTTCTTAATGCTGAAGAATATCTGGTCTGGCGGGGTGCTGGGAGCCAGTCCCTGAACTGAGTTGACTTTAGCAAAGACCCTGCAAATTTGCAGCATAAATCATGCCTGCGTGATTCAAGAGACTGTAGTTGAGTGATCTGTAGAGCATTGGGATAGGAGTCATATCGTGCACCTAGAATCACCTTAGGGCTCGTTTTTGTACCCTTTCGATTTGGAGGGCCTGTTGTTTGGTGAGGCCAGGATGCCATGCTGGGACGGCGTATTCCACCAGGGGTCTAACATAGCCTGTGTATATTGTAAGCAGGTCTTTTACAGGTAGATTGAAAGGTTTCAGAGATCTTAACATGAACAATCTTTTACTAGCTTTGGAGAGCATGGCATCACATGCATGTTCCACTTGAGGTTGGATTGTAAGAGGATGCCAAGGATCTCAACCTCGTCAACTTCAGTCAAGGTTTGACCATTTAGACTACATTGTACAGGGGGCAATACAGCTCATACGAAGTCAATTCTCATTACATGACATTTAGAAGCGTTCAGTTGCATGTTATTGTAGTACACAATTACCTAGCTTGGAGGGTAGCTTGCATCTCACTGGCCGATCCCCGCTGTGCTGACTCTGCAATCGTCATGTCATCAACGTATTTCCAGTGTTCAACACTGGACGATTCTAAGCCATCATTGATCAAGATCAAAAATAGAGCAGGGCCTAACCGTGTTCCCTGTGGTACACCTGCATGAAGAAGCATACTTGAGGACAGACAGTCACGATAGCGAACACGCTGGGATCGGTCGGTGAGAAAGCTAGCAATCCAAGATATAAGAAAGGGTTGACATGTAGATCTACAATTTCGATACGATTACAGTATGGTCTACCCGATCGAAGGCCTTTGAGAAGTCAGTTGTTACCATCACAGTTGTAGTACCTAACTTGTCAGCATGTTTAGAGAGATAGTTGACAATATCTACTAAGCAATGAGTACATGACATACCAGATCTACTACCAAATTGTTTAACGTCAAGGACTGGAAGACAGCTGACATTAACCACCTAGTAATGAACAACTCTGCTAGTTTTGCAAAGTGATCTGTAAGTGCAATTGGTCTGAGTTTATCAAATTGGCAGGTTCTCTTTTCGGAACTGGGACTACAATTGCTTGCTTCCACTGAATTGGGACAACACACTCAGCATAAGAACAGTTCAGGATGTGACTAAGTGGAGAGCTCAGTTCGGGGGCAAACATTTGATAAGTCTTGTAGAGATACCATCAGGCCCAGAAGACTTCCTGGAGTCACTTTCTGCAGTTCTCGCAAAACATCCCATGGTTCAACTCTTGGAAGAGGGCCATAGGGTGTTCTGTGTGATGGAAGTGTGGACGGGTCCAAGGCGGTATGTCACTGGAAACATTGGTGAAGTGAACATTGATAGCTTCAGCTACAACATCAACTTGCGACTGGTCAACATCTGAACATATATTGACTCGTCGGTCTGGCTACGCGATGTCATGAGCTTTATGTGTTTGTACCATGACGCCGGTCATCATTTTTCAGTTTAGCACTCGATCATGATAGAACTCCTGCTTCGCTTGACGAATAGATCTGCAGATTTTATTGCGACAAGCTTTCCAATCGCTCGCCGGGCCATTAACAAAGAGATGTTGACGTTTACTTATCAGCGACTTCACTTCAGGGGTTATCCACGGTTTGTCTCTCGGTGTACTCGAACCGTCTTTAAGGGAAAGAATGAATCTAAGCCTTGCTGGAGGGTAGAGTAGAATTCGTCACATTTAGCTTGTGTATCTGGAGCGTCATGAACATTCGACCAGGACTGGTCCGAGATCCATCTACCAAAGCATCTAGCATCAGAGTCCCTGATAGGTCGTAAGATGCGCTTCCTCGTCATGTTGGCTTTCGGGGAAATTCGTCTTCAGGAACCCAAGTTACCACATTATGGTCGCTGCATCCGAGGGGGACGGTAATGACAACCTTTTGATAGTAGTCACCGAGATTTGTTAAGATCTTATCCAAGGTTGCATTGAGTCTTGTAGGTTTATCAACGACCTGTCGAAGTGAACATTTCACGCAGATCTCATCTGTATTCAATTAGTTGAAGTCACCGAGCACAACCACTCCACTATGCGGATGTCTCGAACGCACGTCATCGATTGACTGGACGATATGATCGATTAATTGTTCTTCGGTATCACTGTTGGGGGGGAAATACACGACAGCAATGTGGATACTGGATAATACCCGTGGGAGGCGACGGGGTCGTACTTGCACCCAGGTGATTTCAAGGTCATCTGGAACGGCAATGTCTACAGCAGGGGAAGGGTTAAGCTCATCCCTTATGATCAAAGATACCCCTCCTCCTCTACGACTGGACCGACATTTTGAAAAATGTGAGTATCCCTGGACTGAAAAATATTCCACAGTGTCTGAGGTCAGCCATAATTCAGTCACAGCACACACATCAATGTCTTTGTCTCGAATAATTGTCTCTAGTTCATCAAACTTATTGGTCATAGACCTCATGTTGCTCAAAAAGAAATGTGGTAAATTATAGCTTACCCTGTATGGTTTGAGTTCTCTGGCTACTTGAACTAGATTATAGGTTTAGTTATTTACATTATATTTGTATCGGCCTAGGCCTATACTGAAGATCAAATCCGCGCCCTTAACTTCAATTTAGCGTCCCTCTATTAAGGTTAAGATAAATTGTGTGCCCTCCTAATCCTCATTTTAAGACCAATTTGACATCTCCTGAGTTTCGATTTAATTTGGAGCCCCCTTTAAATAGTTTAAGATCAATATGGCGCCTCAAATTTTAAGATCAATTTGCCCCTCCCCCACCCCCTCTGCTTCAGATAAGCATCAAGGTCCCTCTAAGTAATTTTTGTTGTTGTGTGTCCATGCTTTTTCTCGCTCCCTTTAACTCCCTTTTTTTTTTCCTTCATTATTATCAATTGTCTTTGTTTCCGTATTTTATGATCATTCGATATCAATACCTGATCCTTGCAAAGTTTGTTCAAGTTTAGAGCTCTATAATTTTTCTTAAATGCAAGATTTGAGTAATGCAAGAACTCATAATTATCGGCTCGCGCGTCGCGCTCTCGTTAAATTAAAATATTTGCAAAGGAAACAAAAATTGATAAAGCTACGTACGTGTATGGACAGCAAATCATCCGCAGGTCTGGGGACATGTAAATACGCCACTGGTACAATAAACTAAAACAAATCGTTGAGCAGAACTGGAGTAGATCTTGGGGGAGGGCGCAAATTAAATATTTGCCCCTGGCGCACTTGACCCTACATACGCCACTGCTCTTGGCTTTGACCTGACATGATGAGACCGTCAAACCTTTTGTCTCTTCTCACTTTACTAAATCTTCTTGGTTCCCGGTCTATACGATAACCGCACAAGCAAGCCAAAAAAATTCACGACGTCGAGAATTTCGTCGCCAATTTCGTCGCCCAATTTCGTCGTGAATTTTTTCGCTTGCTTGGGCTGTCCTCATATAAAAAAAAATCACGACGAAATTCGCGACGTTGTGAATTTCGTCGCCATTTCGTCGTGAATATTTTTTTATATGAGGAGAGCCCAAGCAGCAAAAAAAATTCACGACGAAATTGGCGACGTCGTGAATTTCGTCGCGATTTTCGTCGTCAATATTCGCGATTTCGTCTATTTGTGATGTCCCTTCAGGGCCACCATAGCCAGATCGCCCAGATGTATAGCACATCCTCTCTTGTTCCAGCTTAGCACACTAAGAACTGTAACAACTGACCCGTGTAACTTCCATCCCCGGTCTCCCCTACATGTCCGCAGACCTGGGGATGAATTTGTTGTCCATTCATACACGTAGCTTATCAATTTTTGTTTCCTCTGCAAATATTTTAATTTAATGCGAGGGCGAAGTGCGAGCGGAAAATTTTGAGTTCTTGCATTACTCAAATCTTGCATTTAAGAATCATGAATATACATTTCGTTATCAACGAAGGTACAATAAAAAAAAAAATGAGTAACCTTCGGGGTGTCAAAAGGCCTATTGCACAAATTGTTTTGGGAATTGTATGCATCGGATTATTTTTTGTAAGAACAATAATTTTGAACCATTTTTGTTGGTCTTCCACAAATGATTTTGAAACATATAAGATAATGCGAGCGCGAAGCGCGAGCGGAAAATTCTAAAGCTCTAAACTTAAATACATTTTGCAAGGAACAGGTATTGATATCGAATGGTCATAAATTACGGAAACAATGACAAATGATAATGATGAAGAAAAAAAAGGGGAGGAAAAGGCAGCGAGAAAAAGCATGGACAGAATTTCTATTTTTTTTTACTTAGAGTTAGAGGGACCTTGATGTTTATCTGAAGTAGAGGGGGGAGGGGCAAATTGATCTCAAAATTTGAGGCGCCATATTGATCTTAAACTTTTTAAAGAGGGCTCCAAATTAAATCGAAACTCAGGAGATGTCGAATTGGTCTTAAAATGAGGATTAGGAGGGCACATAATTGATCTTAACCTTAATAGAGGGACGCTAAATTGAAGTTAAGGGCGCAGATTTGATCTTCAGTATAGGCCTAGGCCGATACAGGGGGCGCAAAATTAACCCGAAACTAAAATATAATGTACTTAACTAATCCTAAAAAAAGACTAGAAACTTTGGGACACCCAAAAATTTAAACTTAGTGGTGCTATGTATGGGCGCCAAAATAATAATGGGAGGAAACATGCCCCCGATATCCACTGTGGATCACCGATCTAATATTTCTTCTTCTCCTTCTCCTTCTTCTTCTTCTTCTTCTTCTTCTTCTTTCCTTTCTTCTTCTTTTTTCTTTTTTTTCCCTTTTTTGCGCCCCAAGAAGCTCCGCCTGGGGCACGTGCCCCCTTTGCCCCCCCCCAATCAGGCCTATACTGAAGATCAAATCGGCGCCCTTAACTTTAATTTAGCGTCCCTCTATAAAGGTTAGCATCAATTATGTGCCCTCCTAATCCTCATTAGAGGAACTAAATTTAACTTAAAGAACAATAACAACTCTACACCTCAGACGTGTCTCCTAGGGGTAGGACTGAGGGGGCCTTGGTGGGTCGCGTAAACAAAAAGGGCCCAACAAATAAGAAAAAATTACGAAAATTACAATCTTCTGGGGGTGACTAATTTTTTCGAAGAAGAATCCCAGGGAAGGTTTGAGGGAACGTTGAAGATATACCCAGGATCCCGGAAAGTGAAAGCGGTGACAAACAAATTCAAGAAATTATAGCTGAAACAACATAATGTCGCTTGAGCCAGAAAAAAAAATATTCCACCTTCATGACGAACAGTGTATATATGCCACTGGTACAATAAACTAAAATAAATCGTTGAGCAGAACTGGAGTAGACCGGAGGGGAAGGGGGGGGCGCAATATTTGTCCTGGGCGCACCTGACCCTAGGTACGCCACTGCTCGTGGCAATGTCCTGACGTGATGAGACCATCAAACCTTATGTCTCTTCTCAACTAAATAAATCTTCTGGGCTCCCGGTCTATACGAGGACCGCCCAAGCAAGCAAAACAAATTCACGACGAAATTGGCGACGAATTTTGCAAAGTCGTGAATTTCGTCACCAATTTCGTCGTGAAATTTGCGACGAAATTCACGACGTCGTGAATTCCGTCGCCAATTTCGTCGTGAATTTTTTTTCTTGCTTGGGCGGTCCTCGTATTAAACAAAATTCACGACGAAATTTGCGACGTCGTACATTTCGTCGCCAATTTCGTCGTCAATATTCGCGATTTCGTCTATTTGCGATGTCCCTTCAGGGCCACCATAGGGAGTTGGTGTTTTAAACGTACCATCGTGACGTTAATACATGCATAAAAGATGAACAAAGTTAAGTGCAGTTTGCATTATCTTATACTATGCGACCGCGAAAATTTTCAACAGTTATCTGAAATTTGAGAGCACAGTAGCGACTTATTTTGAAGAGAGGGCATTTAGCCCCCGGAGAATGGTGGAAGTGTATTATATAATCAACGGTCCGAGTCCAAAAAAGTTACCGTATCGATGAATAGCCGAGATAAATTTAACAGAATCTTCGATATTCATTATTTATTTTATCAAAAACCATCAAAACCATCGTGGATTTTTGAGGGGGAATACTTATGCCTTCAGTTTTACTTATCGAGGCACCTGTCCCCTATGCGCCATGGGATCGGTTCCCCTGATTATCATCGAATTGAATGGGCTTTTTTTCCCCAATAATACTTGTGAACAGTGAAACATCTGCAATGATCTGCACTTCAATTATCTACACATTGTATTGTGTATTACATGATTACTACTGTATATCAGGCACACACGAGGAAGATTAACGAAAAAGTGAGAAAATTTTGGATATTTGAATGTCAGAAATGTGTAGTTTAGGCTGCAAAATGATATGATAATTTCATAAATGTGTTTTATATGATAACGAATTTGTAATGGGTAAATTTTTATGCATATAATGTGATATTTTTATATTCTTGATATCAAAATATTGGGGGGGGGGGGGATTATTGTACACACCATCCCCCCGACGAAATTATTGGGGGATGCATCCCCCCACCCCCCCCCCCCCCACAATCGACACCCATGGTTAGACATATTGACTGTATTTTGTGTGAAAATGAGATAGATTTGTAAAGTCAGGCATGAGTGAGCACACATCAAAGGCAAAATAACCACTTTTTAAAAAGTATTAAGAGGCCTTTTTATTACCCCTGTGACAATTTACTCCTTGATGTGTACTCGTTGATTAGATGACGAATCAATCTATTTTTTAACACAGAATCTAGTCGAAAAGTGTAACAACACCATTGTCAAGTTATTTAGCTCAAAACATTTTATATTTTATTAGTTATGCTATTTTAATCAGGATGGAGTTGATTTTTTGTCCGCTTTTGTTGTTTCAATCTTATCCCCATTCTTGCACAATTCGACATTTACATGTTCACAAACAATGCGTCGCGTTCATCCAAGCGTAATGATAAAATATACATAATTGGTACCAAAAGATACGGGAAGAGATATTCTTTCAGAATATGTATACTAATCCTGGGACCATTAATTGGTTTTCTTTTAATTGACATCATTCTAGGTGTCTACTTTTTTCTGATTCACTCGGTATATGTTATTGCTCAAAATGTACATTCCGCTGCGGCAGACCCATATATGGCCCACTGGGAGGTAACTCGCTGAGACGGCAGGCCCATATATGGCCCACAAAATAAATTTATTTTCAGAGCAATATTTACCCGCTATTTAGAAAGAATAAGAAGTAAAAATGTACTGAAATCCCTTCTAAGAACACCGACTATTACTCTCCTGTTAAAAAATCATACCCTTTCAATTTGAAATTTCCAAGAAAAATGTGATTTTGTAACATCCACGGATTTCTTCTTGTCTGCTTTTTCGCAAACGATCCTTGTGTACATAAACACACGGGTGATAGAAGCGGACTCGTACAGCCGTACGCCCGCGCCAGTTATCCCACAATCCTTTGCGTGATACCATCGGGTCGAGCGTTCTTTTCGTTATTTTAGGGGGGGGGGAGAATAAGAGAGAGAGAGAAGTAAAGGGGCAGGGGCGTAGAGTGAATTACACATTGGAAAGACGGACATGAAATAGTATAAAAGCGAAAGGAGTAAAGACGAAAAGCGCAATTTTCAAGAAGTGAATCCAAAGAAATACCTAGTCAAAAAGGGCTAAGCATTTTTCCCCCCGTTGAAGGACTGTTTTCAAAATGAAATAAATTTTATTTGGGATATAATTTAATTACTAGTACGCGACAGGAGCAATACATTGCTAAACGGGTAGTTTCTTGGAATATCACAGTTGATCAAATCCATGTACTTTTATACCAAGTCAAATTAACGATTTCGTTGAACTTTTTTTTTTTTAACTCGCTAAATTACAACCACTGATTTGCACTCTATTATTATTTTCTTGAAAAAACTTGTAAAAAGTTTATTTGAACCCATTTTAGAATTTTTATCTAAGCATGTAAGGATATTATGTAGGCTTATTATATGAGACTATGTGCTTGATGATACAAAGCTTACATGTAAAAAGAAGTAGATTTGCTTTCATAGGAGATGGTAACAAAAAGGCAATGAACATTACAGGGTAGTCCATATTATGTCTATTGTCTCCATCCCGATAATCAATAACTATTCTTTGCGGAGCCCGGAGTATACCTTCTCACTATTGTGTCTCCAAGGCATCTCCAAGGCGTAGTCATGGCACCCAACATCCTGGTATCACAAGCTGTTAATTAGTGAAAGCTTTGCTTGTGATTATCCCACAAAGTTATCACTGCCAACTTAGCCCAAATTCTACTGATGATTTGGCTGTGAAAATTGTAATACAGGCAGATAACTTGACACATACTGCCCCGCAGCGGAAAGGTTAACTGTATATGTATAATATTTTCATTTTCCTGTACAGTTTGCTATATATCATACACGTGACCCACTAAAATGTCACACTCTTGACCAGACATCACGATATGAAATAATAGATTTAAAAACAAAATTGGAGATTTGTCCTATCCAGTGGTATTTCTTGGTTAACAGATCCATAATGCATATCTCAGAGCAATAAGAACAGTTTATCATTTTAAAACAAGAATTTTAAAATGAAATTGAACTTTCAAAATCATGCCGTTTTGTGAAGTCACACACGTGACCCACTTCTTTTGACCTCTGACTTTGAACATGCATATTGTAAACATCATTTCCAAATGATAGCCAACAAAATATGTTAGTATAATATAAACATTAAATAAGTATATATTTAAAACTTTTAGAATTATAGCCAATTAAGGTCAAGGTTTTTCATAATTTTGGTTGCATACGTGACCAAGAATGGTCCTTTTGTGTTTTTGTACACGTTTGCTGAAAAAAGTGGGGGCTGAAGCCCCCATCCCCCGGTTCCGCGTCCCCAGTTCTACAATTACTAGGGTTGGGCGAATCTCAACTTTTTTTCTCCAAACAAGTTGTTTCTATAGTAAAATTCGATGTAGAAACTGAAAATGACAATTATTTTTGCATACGATGACGTCTTACGTCGCTTAAGTGCAAAAAACCAAAATGGCGTATTATGCTCAATTATCACACTTTTTATAGGTATAAACCACTTTTATTACCGTTTTATATGGCTTTTGGGTGTCAGGGAACCCAACACGATTAATCCAACATGATTAATCCTACCTAAGTTGACTGTTAGTGTAGTTTGGTAGTTGGTTTCAGTCAATATCGAGCAAAAATCACCTCATATCAAAATCACAAAATAACTAGGTACACAATGTCATGATAAAATTGTCAGATTTGAGCCTTTAGACCATCAAAATCCATAAAGAAACAAAATAAAACTGGTTTATACCTATAAAGTGTGTGACGAATGGGCAAAATACACTATTTTGGGTTGTTTTTTTTGCACTTTAGCGACGTCAGTCATCATCGTACACAAAAATAATTGTCATTTTTGGATTCTACATAAAATTTTACTATAGAAGTAACTTGTTTGAAATAACTTCTCAGAAAAAAGTAATTATTTGCCCAACCCTACTATTACTAGGACGAACAACCCGACATGATGACTAGGACACCACCATGGAGGCATAATAATTTTATGGGCCGTGTCAATCTATACATTTAGATTATGTGCCAAGCCTCACTGAACTGTACAACATCACATCGCTTCTTTCGCAAGGGGAAATTGGAGAATTGATAGACCACCTTGGAAAAGAGAAAGAAGTCCTGTCACTTTGGCGAGAAATCAGCAGGCAATACAACCAATTGACACATATGAAGATGTGGAGAAATCAGTTCAGAAACAATCCTTTCCACTACAACGTCAAGCTAGCTTTGGGCCTCAGAGCTATTGGCCGAACTGAGATTGCTGACAACCTTCTGGCAGGTAATCGATTAGGAAATGAAGTACAAGTTAAGATATTTTTAGAAATATAATACGTAACTTTCAAAGGTATCAAAATTGGTAATCATATTTTCAAGTTTGCTGACTGATATTTTATTTTTTCTTGGAAAAGTAATTAACAACATGGGCTTCGGAACAAGGGGGGGGGGGGGGCTCACATATCGTTAAGCCCCCCGTCCCAAATATTTTTGATGCCGTACAGATATCGGCGATCGCCCTTATAATATAAACTTATTTGACTGAGGTAATATTGAACCCCGATATTTGTATCATTATTGTTTTTTTCTTTTCTTTTTTTTTCTTTTTTGTGGAGGGGACTCATACCTTATAAGCCCCTCCCATAATCTTACTGAGGATATCATTGGGGTCCCCACCATTCTTTTTAAATAAAAAGTTTATATTACAGGTATGTGTTGACAAAATTTTTAGCTCGCGATGCGCGCTCGCTCATCATTTTATTTAGTTTATAGCTTTTTTTTTTTTTATAGTAACATAGGAACTAATATCTAAATTAGAGCTCAACCATTTAGACCCCAGGTGTTTGACAGGGGCTTCTATATGTTTGAGCCCCCCTTCTGTTCAAAATTTGTTTTAAAGTGCTCATATTTCAAATTTCTTTTGACAAAATCTTTTGGTTCATGCTGTTCGCTCGCCGGATCGGATCGCATGTCTTTCTGTTTAACCCCTTTTTTCTTCATAATGACAAGGGGTCCCTAATATATTGGTTGGGGCTCAAACAATAAGCCCCCTCCCTCCCCGAGTGGTTTTGGGTGGTTCGATATCATTGATCCCCCTCTCTGCTTCCAATTTGGTTTAAAACGCTCTTGATTCAGTTCTCTTTTTACAATTCGGTTGTCTTTTAGTTACTTTTAGCGCTTATAATGCACACTTTTCAGGTTGATATATCACAAATTTTCAGCTCGCGCTTCGCGCTCGCATTCTTTAATGAGATAAATTTCTTCTTCATAAGCATAGCGAAAAAACGCTTAAAATGCACCCTTTTTCAGGTTGATATATTCAAAAATTTCAGCTCGCTCTTCGATCGCGCTCGTATTCTTTAAGAGAGGAATATTTCCTTTATAACCATAGCACAAAAAGCGCTTAGAATGCACACTTTTCAGATTGCTGTATCAAAATTTTTCAGCTCACGTTTCGCGCTCGCATTGTTCAATGAGATAAATATCTCCTTTGTAAACATAGCAAATAAAATGCACTGTTTTCAGGTTGATATATTGAAAAATTTCGCCTCGCGCTTCGCGCTGGCAATGTTTAATGAGATAAATATCTCCTTTATAACCATTGCACAAAAAGCGCTTAGAATACACACTTTTCATGTTGCCATATCAAAAATTTTCAGCTCACGCTTCGCACTCGCATTGTTTAATGAGATAGATATGTGCTTTGTAAAAATAGCAAAAACAAAAAAACAAACGCTTCAAATGCACCGATTTCAGTTTGATATATTGAAAAATTTCGCCTCGCGCTTCGCACTGGCATTGTTTAATGAGGTAAATATCTAATTTATAACCATTGCACAAAAAGCGCTTAGAATGCACACTTTTAAGGTTGCTATATCAAAATTTTTTTAGCTCACACTTCGCGCTCGTATTGTTAAATGAGATAAATATCTTCTTTGTAAACATAGCAACACAAAAAAACTCTTAAAATGCACTTTTTTCAGGTTGATATATTGAAAAAATTTCAGCTCGCGCTTCGCGCTGGCATTGTTTAATGAGATAAATATCTCCTTTATATCCATAGCAAAAACAAAGCGCTAAGAATGCACACTTTTCAGGTTGCTATATCAATTTTTTTTAGATCGCACTTCGCGCTCGCATTGTTTAATGAGATAAATATCTTCTTTATAAGCAATAGCGATAAAAGCGCTCAAAGTGCACTGTTTTCAGGTTGCTATATCAAATATTTTCAGCTCGCGCTTCGTGCTTGCATTGTTTAATGAGATTAATATTTTTTTTATAAGCATAGCGAAAAAAAATGCTCAAAGTGCTTCTGGTTGATATGTCAAAGAATTTCAGTTCGCGCTTCGCGCTCGCATTGTTTAATGAGAAGAATATTTTCTTTATAACCATAGCACAAAAAGCGCTTAGAATGCACACTTTTCAGGTTGCTATATCAAAAAAATTTCAGCTCGCGCTTCGCGGTCGCATTGTTTAATGAGATAAATATCTTCTTTGTAAACATAGCAACAACAAACAAAAAATGCTTAACTGTTTTCAGGTTGATGTATTAGAAAAGAAATTCAGCTCACGGTTAGCGCTCGCGTTGTTTAATGAGATAAATATCTCCTTTATGACAATAGCAAAAAAAAACACGCTAAGAATGCATTCTTTTCTGATTGCTATAATTATCAAAAAAATTTTAGCTTGCGCTTAGTTTTTTTTTTATAGGAACATAGGAACTAATATCTAGGTTGGAGCTCAGCCATTTAGACCCCCGGTGTTTGACAGGGGCTTCTATATGTTTGAGCCCCCCCCCCCTCCTGTTCATAATTTGTTTTAAAATGCTCTTATTTCAAATTTCTCTTGACAAAATCTTTTGGTTCATGCTGTTCGCCCGCCGGATCGGATCGCATGTCTTTCTGTTTAACCTGTTTTTCTTCATAATGACAAGGGGTCCCTAAAATATTGGTTGGGGCTCAGACAACAAGCTCCCCTCCCTCCCCGAGTGGTTTTGGCTGATTCGATATCATTGATCCCCCTCTCTGCTCCCACTTTGTTTTAAAACGCTCTTGATTCAGTTCTCTTTTTACAACTCGGATGTCTTTTAGTTATTTTTAGCGCTTATATTGCACACTTTTTAGGTTGATATATCACAAATTTTCAGCTCTCGCTTCGCGCTCGCATTGTTTAATTAAATAATTTTCTTCTTCATAAGCATAGCGAAAAAACGCTTAAAATGCACACTTTTTCAGGTTGACATATTAAAAAATTTCAGCTCGCTCTTCGATCGCGCTCGCATTCTTTAAGAGAGGAATATTTCCTTTATAACCATAGCAGAAAAAGTGCTTAGAATGCTCACTTTTCAGGTTGCTGTATAAAAAAATTTCAGCTCGCGTTTCGAGTTCGCATTGTTCAATGAAATAAATATCTCCTTTGTAAACATAGCAATTAAAATGCACTGTTTTCAGGTTGATATATTGAAGAATTTCGCCTCGCGCTTCGCGCTGGCAATGTTTAATGAGATAAATATCTCCTTTATAACCATTGCACAAAAAGCGCTTAGAATGCAAACTTTTAAGGTTGCTATATCAATTTTTTTTTAGCTCACACTTCGCGCTCGTATTGTTAAATGAGATAAATATCTTCTTTGTAAACATAGCAAAAAAAAAACCACTTAAAATGCACTTTTTTCAGGTTGATATATTGAGAAATTTCAGCTCGCGCTTCGCGCTGGCATTGTTTAATGACATAAATATCTCCTTGATAACCATAGCAAAAAAAGCGCTAAGAATGCACAC
>CALNVZ010000174.1:2660348-2688852 GCA_940671915.1 Paracentrotus lividus
CACCACCTCAAAGATACACAAATTTCTCAAAAAAAGTATGTTTTTTTGGTAATGATTTTAATAACATGTTCCATAGTGATTAGATTCATACATTTTAGTATTTGTTTTCATTTTATACCCATCTTGTCATATCACATTGATTTTTGAATTTATATGAACCAAGCTTGACAATATTTCTAATTGAAAACACCCTCAAATGTGTCACGCAAGTCACAAAAAATACAGCCATTTTTTAGTTCATAATAAAAAGTAGTAGATGTATAACTTGTAGTTGATAAAAAGTAAGGAGCTTAGGGTCCTCAATCATACCAGCAAAGAAGATTTCCAAATGTAGACCCCTTCATGTGAAAAAAACACCTAAAGCACTGTCACGCGAGTCACATTAGGGTTTCTTAGGGTGCTTGTCACGCGAGTCACATTTTACAAAACAAGCACAGTTTTTGAAAATATGGATAATGATTAGAATTTTGTTGAAAAGAAAAAAACCTGCCTTCAAATAAGTCTTTGTAAAATGTCTAATTATCACTTTGAAACTAACAATTGGGTTTTTTGGCCAATAATGAGAAATAATAGGTAATTTACATTGAAATTGTGTGTGAAAATGAGAAAAATAGGATGGATTTCAACCCCCTAAGATCTCTGCCATAAAGTTATTAAAACTTCTGAAACTTGGCATCCTGGTAGGACATATTATGAAATATAATTCCCTTATAGTTTCATAACTTTATCTTAAATATATCTTTAGTTTATAACGTTTATAATCATAGGTTTTCATATTTGCTTTTCTATAAATTATGATGCTACAATACACAAGTCAATGGGAAAAATCACCATTTTGCATTGTATGTTCCAAGAGCTCCAAATCTGTCTTTGAATGAAATAATTCTCTGACTATAAATGTTTTGTTTGGTTGAATTGTGACCCATTCTACTATTATGTAATCGATGATAATTGTTCAACTTTTAGTCCAAAATGACACTCGTCACGCGAGTCACACTCCTGTGTCATGCGAGTCACATTTTGAAATGGTGATAAAATAAAACAACTGGCCAAAGGATAATTAAATTTTACCTGGTAATTGCTTAATGTTTCAAAATTATCTCCAGAAAATTTCATGTAAATCAGATAAGTAACTTCGAGGAAATTTCAGTCAAGATACAGTAAGGTCAGAAACCTTCAATAGTGTCGCGTCACGCGAGTCACAGGAAACAAATTGAAATATCTCCAAACAAAAATGACTTTGCAACCAAAATTTCTTTTTGCTAATTGTATTGTCATTACCTTGATTGAAATAAGTAAGAAAAACAGGTCTGCATTATGAAATTTTAAGTAATTAGCCTTAACAAGTTGTAAATTTTGTGTAAATGTCACGCGAGTCACAATGGAATGGCTGATAATGATATATCAATGAAAATTCAGATGAATTCTAAAGCTAATTTTAGATTTCGTGGGGATTTTTTGTTTTAATCTAGGGTCTACAGGGATAGATATAGACTAGCGATCTATGGCCTAGGCTAAGGCTAGATATTATTAGTGCTGAGATATAGTCAGTCTTACTAGTCTAGGCCTAGCCTAGCATGAGCAAATAACAGTCTAACGTTAAGGCTATTCAGACTTTTATTTGTTAGAAAAAATAAAAAAATAAAAAAACGCACCCAAAGCCAAGACCTTGCAAGCATCGTTGCTCACAGGACCACATTCTCACTGCTCAGGCCTCAGCACCGGCCAAGAGTCAAGACTGTAGTAGACCGAGGCTGCTCTGTCTTCCAGGGGCCGCCGATGAGGACAGAAGCAGCCTCGGTCTAGACCTGAAGTGGCACGCATCTATCGCCGAAACTATTTGTTTCAAATTTGCAGGAAACAAAATGTGTGTTGATCTAAATACTAGTACTAGTAGTCTAGATCTATTCGTTAGATCTAGATCTAGATTTCTAAGTACGTTAGATCAAGTTAGATCTCACACTCATTAATTATTGGCATGACAGTATGCCTCAGACTTCAGACACAGTTAATTAATAGCAAATTTTATAGTCTATTGCACGAGAATCTAGATCGATAGACTAGTCTCGAGATTACAGGCCTAGACCCTGTCTTACTATTAAGTATTATCAACCTTCTTTATGTCCTGACCCCCCCCCCTCCCCGGCCCCTCCCTGAACTGAAGACAAGTAAAATATAAAAGTTAAACGACCAGTTCATCAATATTCATCGGTCGGTGACTCATAAATAAAGTTAGCGCTCCCATTCTAACAGTTAAGTTAGGCCTAACTGTTAGAAGTAGAAATAACTTAGATCTAACAGTTAGTAACAGAGCTAGGTCTAAATCTAACGTTAGGCCTTATGATTACGAATGCATAACCCTAAATGGCCAGCAAGTCTATTAGCCACATCGAAGAGAGTGCAGTAATAGTATCAACAAGATTGACAACGACAACCGTATACTTGTTTATTAATAATACTATATCTAGGCCTAGACATCTACCGTACGTGAATCTTTATGAACGGGACTGAGTCTGGGGGAAAACTGTGTGAGTGGCGTTTATATGGCGTTAATTACCATACAATAACCCCATAAATCGGCCGTTAAACAAATCATACGTTTCAACAAAAGGTGATGCATATTTATCCCTCTACTGAAAATGCTTGGTTCGTCTTGAAATGAATCATATTTGCAGAAAAACAAATTACTTACTTTTTCAGCCAGTCCCGTCAGCGGTAGTGCAACTACAAGGCTGGTCTCGGATTTCTTAGCCGGTATGACGTCATACAAACAGTGCTTTCTGATTGGTTTGAAGTTGGATTGAGCCTGCGATCCCTTGCGATCCAGTCGGAAGGATTCAACATGTCGAATCCTTGCGACTGGCCTTCCGACTGGCCTCTGACTAGCTTACGACTCACGACTGGCAAGAGCTGTGACGTCATTTTTGACATCTGTCAGTCGTGAGGTAGTCGTGAGGTAGTCGGGTCGTAAGGTGTGCGGGGGCCTTTAAATGGTTTGGCCATTTATGCCGTGTACCACAATACCGCTTAACGGTCCTGGCTTTTATACAGACATGACATTGCAAAGAGGAGTTGCTGCATTAACAATTTCCTTCCAGAATGGGATCCCAAGTCAGAAGTAATGCACCCCCCCCACACACACACACACGCACGCACACACACACACACACACACACACACACACACCTCCACATCATGGTGAAAATCTAGCCAAGGTTAGACATGATAGTCCGAAAAGAAATCACCCGTTGGAGAGCAACGGAACATACCATCATTATTTATATCTCTTATCATGCTCATAATAGTTTTACATAAAACGTGAAAGTACTCTAAAGTTAGTCTATTATTCCAGAAATATAAATTTCTTGCATTATATGAAATAAATCAGGTTTTTCTTAAAGGAGGAGTCCGGGCTGAAATGAAAAAAATTTGTAAAATTAAGTAAAATTCATCAAGCACAACACAGAAAATTTCATCAAAATCGGATGAAAAATAACAAAGTTATGCATTTTTTTAGGTCTTGATTTTTTTTTATAAAACAGTTCTTGGTAATTTTCTTATTGTCTCATTTTAATATTTGAATCAAATGAGCAAACTGATGATGTCACAGTCCCCCTACTTATTGTGCATTTTATTATATGAAATCCTATTTATTTCATTTTTTCATATATTGCGTATACAGAAAATCTGTCCCTCATACTGAAATAAGTAAAAGCACTTGTGACCTTGAACATTCCACAAGGATTAATCCATGTTTTTATGTCCTTGGGGCAGAAACTCTTGATAATTGGTATTTCATACAATAAAATAAAAAGAAAGTAGGGGACTGAGACATCATCAGTTTGCCAATTTGAAGAACTGTTTCCTAAAAAATTCAAAACCTAAGAAAATTCATAACTTTGCTATTTCTTATCTGATTTTGATGAAATTTTCAGTGTTGTGCTTTTTCGATTTAACTTTATTTTTCTTATAATGCAGACTCCAGCCCGGATGAGTCCTTTAAGAGGTTTTAAGGGATTCAACCTCCAATATCTTGTGATCCGTATTACAGCTGCGTATCCCACACTATCTCCTTCTTTGGATACGATTATTTCTAATTATCTTACCGTATTTGGTATCTTCCAATACATCTATAAGATCTGACAGACATTCACACAAGGTCCGTCCTTTTGATTCTACAGTCATGTCTCTCCATTCTCGTAGCTGTTGATCATTGATTTTTACTCTCTGCTCCTCCATGTGAATAGGGATGCCTACTCTCTTGCAAAACTTTGCACTCAGCTTATTTGGAAGACACTTTAATAGCATCGACAACTGAGTGAGATCATCATCAAAAATTCTATCGAGACCTGAGAACAACAGACCATTATCGGGTATTATTTGTTGGTATACATATCTTGCTACACTTTCAATAATAAAAATGAAATCGATCATTTTAATTTCTAACAAAATATAGGCTATCATGAAATCACGCATCATTATAGAAGATATTGCGTAAAAAGGAATTACACTTACAATTCTGAAAGTGAAATCGATCAATTTAATTTCTAAGAAAATATAGCCTAACATGAAATGAAGCAACATTTTAAAAGATGCGTATAAGGAAAATAACAAGTTGCTTCAAAACTTACTGAAACTGCTTGCATTGCCATGTAAACAGGGTAATGAATCTCCTAATTTACGGCGGTAGGCAATGGTCCCGAAGAAATCTGCAAGATCAAGGCATCTGAATAAGATTTCTCAAGTTTTTTATCTTATATAACCCATATAAAGTAGTACTATTAATACTTGACCAGGTGTGGATATTAAACAATAAAACAGCATTCCGATAACCAATAGAGTACAATCATGACAATTGCATTGGGCAGAAGACCGTCGTAAAATAAAAAGGAAATTGCTTTCATATTTTCATCAACACAGAACTTGGTTTAATTGTTCAAACTCAATGTTCTGTGGATACATTTACATGGTTTTGAAATAGGCCCTACCACTATGTACCTTCCATGTCATGTCGACCGATATCCACGAGCACATCATCAAGCTTGCACTTCTTTTCATAGGGACTGCATTCTCCATCTTCGACCCAATCACTTATCATTGACTGAGTGTCGTACAACATTTTGACATTTTCCTCAGAAATGTGAGATATCTTTTTCTCATTGACGTCCGGAATAGCATTTGCCAGTCGCTTGCAATGTCTACTTGTCATTTTTTGTACCAGATACTTCACCTCTGATGGGATTACAGGCTTCAGCATCAACGTCGATACTGGATGTGACAAAAAAAAGAAAAAGAATACAACTTTATTTCGTTCTGATTACACGTTTGGGAGAAAGGATAATGATATGCATCTGACCATAGGGTCTACATTGACATATCAAATTAAAAATCAATACCTGACTTAGAATACCATTGGTATGTGCATATATTAATTATGTATACATGGTGACGTTTTCCTCTTTTTTATTTGTTTTTTTATTATAAGTTTTCCCGTTCGATTTTAAATCTACAGTCAAATTCGTTAATGTTCAGTCAATTTAAACGATATTTCTCGGATCGGGGATATCGGTAATATAAGTTAACGTTTAGAGCAATCGATTTCGTTTATGTTCTTTCATAATCGTTAATGACCTTTTATATTCGTTTATGTGGGATCAAAAGTGTTTATGTGAAGTGAATTTCGTCGATGTGCGTGAAATCAAATTCGTGCGATCAATAAAAAAAATTATAAAAAAATCACGGCTGTAAAAAGGAAGTGGAGGTGAGCTTCCAGTAGTCAAATTCGTTTTTTAGGCCACTAGGTAAAAAAAAAAATCAATTTATAAATAATAATTTGTATTCAGGCTAGGGAACGAATTTGAAAGTGAGGGGGGGGGGGTCACAATGGAAAAGGGACACTTTTTTTCTGAAAAGGGGGCACCTTAGCTCAGTGGCATAATGAGCAAAAATTATGGGATAGGCAGGGGCTGGGTATAAAAGTTGTATTTTAATTTACTGGTATGCTGTTCATTATCTTTGTGGCTTAGTTTGTTTTTTTCTTTGTTTTTGTTTTGTTTTTGTTTTGTTTTGTTTTGTTTTGTTTTTGTTTGTTTGTTTTTTGTTTTGTGTGTGTGTTTTTTTTTTTTTTTTTTTTTTTTTTTTTTTTTGGGGGGGGGGTAATATTCATTCTCATGCGTGCGCTCCTATACCGGAATTTATCTATCCAACACTTCAATTTTGAGCTGATGATTGGACTTAATTGTGCATTATCATTATCAATAATTTTGAGTTGTACAAATTGAAGTTATTTGTGCCATATGATACCAATATTCCCTCATGATTTTGATTAGATAAACTATGGTATAAGAGCGCTAGGAAAATGAAAAAGACGACCCATTTTTGCTGATTTTGTGGGCTGCAGGCACCAAGGCTCTCCCTCCACCCATGGCTGCACAACTACACCAATGAGTCTGATTTTCGGCAAGACTCCCTCACAATTTGTCGTACATAGGTGAGGTCGCTAAGCGACTAAGCTGGAATATTTTTTTTTTATTTTAAGATATTAAAAGTGCCCCTTTTAAAAGAAAATTGTATATTTTGGAGTTTAAGCAACATTTAAATTTTAAGCAACACTAAAGTTTTATTACACAATTTAAGCAAAGTGTGAAATAATTGCCCCATGATAACGTCAACTACCAATTGCAAATATATTTACTTGTTTAAAATGATTTTTTTTTTAAATATAAGTGCTAGAAAGGGCATTAAAAATACGTTTAGAGGGATATAAACAGGCCTGTGTGCTTCTGACAACACTCTTTTACAATAGTTGCCTCCTGCAGCAGGGTGATTGTTTGGTATTCCCTTTTTATGAGAGGTATTGTGAAGAAAAAAAGTTCTTTTTAGTATTAAGAGTGCTGGTTTTTACCGAAAAAGTATTGTCCATGGGACTTTCAAGAAGTCTAATTTATTTTTATATAGGTTTTCCTGGTCAAGTTTAAACTATCTCCGATCAATTTGACATTTCTTTCGAGCTTTTTCGTCCGGAATGTGATCGCGATTACAAATCTGCAATGAAATTCGTTTATGGCCACATGTCATGAGTTGGGTGGAAAATGCGTTACATGTCCAAAAAAATTGTAGAAATGTACATTGTCACAATCAAACATCTCTAGTTTCTTAGTAGTAAGTCAGACATTTATAAAAGTATATATATACTGAAAGCAGACATTTGAAGGGAGGATGATTAATATATTTTTGTGCCTGTATAAGGTGTGTCATAAAAGCTATACAGAGTGTTACAGGAAAAAATGATTTGAAAAACTTGACAATTTTACCGGCGAATAATTTCTTAATCTCTTCACCAAATGAAATGAATCATCGTGGATTGTAAAAATAAGACGCTATGCTTCTAAAAAATATAAACTTGTAATACAAAATTATTTTTTCTAACCACGTTACAAGGTGTCAAAAAAATGAAGAAAAAATAGTGCAAAAAGGGCAGATATCCTCTCTTTTACACTTGGATTACAACTCAAACAAAGTTTATTGCAAGTAATATGTTTCCACTTAATTGTGTTTTTACATGCATGCAAAGAAAATGGCGAAAAAATGACAACCCTTACCGAACTGAAGGCCTTCTCTAAGCAGTCACTTAAGCAGTCACAAGCAGTCGGGCCAAACAGTCACATGACTTCATTTGCAGCATACATGTCAATGGCTTGCTGTAAGCCTTCGAAGGCTTATAGGCAGTCCATAGCCCTTCCCACAGCCAAGTTAATATGCAAATTAGTTATGACTGCTTATAATGAAGCTCTAAATAAGGCTTCGACTGCTTATAATGAAGCTCTAAATAAGGCTTCGACTGCTTATAATGAAGCTCTAAATAATGCTTTGACTGCTTATAATGAAGCTCTATTTAAGGCTTCGACTGCTTATTTTTGAAGCTCTAAATAGGCAGTCGTATTAAGCCTTCCTTAGCCTTCGAAGGCTTATAAGCAGTCCATAAGCCTTCCCACAGCCAAGTTAATATGCAAATTAGCTAAGACTTCAACTATGACTGCCTATTTCGGACTGCTTAGTAGGAATAAGCCTTCAGTCAATTAGGCCTTCATGGACTGACTGCTTATTTCTGAATGCCTATTTAGAATTAGCCTTCACAGACCTTCACCAACCGACTGCTTGTTTTAGACTGCTCATAAGGTTTAACCCTTCATTTGATGGGAATTCAAATGTGTATTTGTCTTGTTCACGAACTGGTAATTTTCAACTTCAAGAAATCAGAAGAAAAAAAAAATAATACAAGCATATACCTAGAATCAAAGGAAGCGAATGAAATGAAATAAAATAAAATGAAAAACGTTTTGGAAAGCAAGTAATACATGCTGAAATAAAACTTACAGTTATAAGAAAACTACCAATAGACAATGATCAAATTATCAATTCTCATCAAAATAAGATATCATAAAGCCCTTTAAAATTGATAATAAAGTAGACATAGTTACTATCATATTTGTCTTAAACATTAAGTCACTGGACATTTAACAGTCCACTGTATAGTTTCACATATACATGCATGTTTTTGCATGATGACATGAAATACAGTACATGGGACCTCAGTCAATCAATATCAGCTTTGCCCTCCTCAAAATGATCCTAATATCTGCTGTAAAACACATAATTCTATCATTGTAATGATTATACTTACTAAATCACAGTATTCAGCTAACAGAGTTTTCAGTGTTGATAAGTTATTAAGGTATCAGACGCAATAAATTCCAGTTAAAATTAAAATTGTATCGAGCACTAAGTTTCTCGTGAAGATCCGTCCAGCAACTCATATTTTCCCGCCAATTTTGTAACTGCCAAATAGGCCTTCATTAACCTTCGCTAGCCTTCACTAGCCTTCGACTGCCTAAAATGCAAGCCGTCAGAAATGTGACGGCTTAAGCTTCGTCTTCGACTGCCTAAAACGTAAGCCTTCAGAACTTTGACTGCTCTTGACTGCTTATGACTGCTAATGACTGCTTACGACTGCTTATGGGAAAAACCCAAAAAGCTTATTTTCTGAAGACTGCTTATTTAGGCAGTCATATGTCTTCGACGGTTAATACGAAGGCTTGTGAACGTCTATGAAGGGTAATGAATGCTTCTTCGCCAAATGTTGAAGCAGTCAGATGTCTTCGAAGGCTTAAGGACTGCTTGATAAGCAGTCATCTTTGGTAAGGGAATTATTGTTATAAAATTGCCAGTGACAATTATCGATGCCTGCAATGCATTGTCTATGAGTATGTGTGCATTAAGATTGTTTTAATTGGTTAATTAATTGATTAAATAACTTTTGAAAAATCTTCTTCACATTTATCTAAACACAACACAAAAAGAAAGTTCCCCCTATTTCAGATATCAATAATTTTTGAACCAGGAGAAATTTAAAAAATCTAATTGTATGTCCATGTAGGGAATTTAATTGACTACAATGGGAACGAATTTTAGGAAAAATCATCAAGTCATGCTTCAGTGAGCAATGGTTGAATACAAAAATGCCCTTTTTTTAAGTTCGCCATATCAATTCTACTCTATGTAAAATGTAAAGTTAACGTATACCAATGTGCGGCATTAAATCGTAATTAAACAAGGCGCGTCCATTATCTAAGAGGCCAGACGCAACGAGGTGACGTTGGAAATACGGCTGAGAAGCGCAGAAATCTATACAGCTGGCTGCAATAATAAATTAGCTCACAAAAACTCGCTTAAGAAGACTTCCCTGCAGCTGGAATGGTATTGTCCGTTCGGTTCAGGAATCTACTCGTACGTGGAGATGAAAGAAATTGATGAACTTTTATCATGTTGTTAGTTAATAGATTCTCCAGACCAGATGGAGGAAATACACATTTGGGCAAGCTTATAACATTATTGTGATGAAGTTGTAATCAGAATCTTTATTTCACATAGATTGATGTTCCAAACGATTATTGATATAAGTAGTGATCTTGTCACCTCTTGCGAAGACGCCGTCCACATGCGATATGCATGTGATATGCGGAAATATCGACCCATCGAGTAAAGATTCTATTGTGATAATGTTCAAAGTGACAGGACTTTTTCTTAACCAATCGAAATGAATGTACCATCTTTGGAAAGCTGAGAATTCAAGCTTTTAAAAACTGCCTGATCATTATACTGTAATATAATTATGCGTTATCCAGGAAGATGATTGTGTGGCGTATGAGCTATTTTGAGAGCAAAATTGGCCATATTGTACAGGAATTTGATCTGACTAGGATTTCGAATTGACACAAGTGACAGGACTTTTTTTTCCCCCTTTGCAATAAGTTATTCCTATTTTTGAAAAAAAATCAGACTCTTAGCGTATTTATTCAAGTTGATCATTTCTTTGAAAAGGTAGTTGCTCGCCATAATCAAGAAAACAAAGTGAAAAAACTGTGCAAAATACAAAATGTCTATGGCAGCGTTCGCTTTACGTAGAGTGATAGCGCCCTCTTCCTCTTAAGTTTACAACTAGAATTGATATGAGCCTAAAATTGCAACTTTGATTCAATGACAATGGACCCATTTTCAGATTTTAAACATTTTACACGTCAGAATGTATGCAATACGTGCTTCCCAAAATACGGAAAAGAAATTTGCATCAAATTTCAAGGTTGAGTGAGCATGCAGCAAAAATTGCCCAAACTGCCATTTTTACTTCTGTGCCATGGTATAATCGATCAAATATGATGGAATTCCTGTTGTGGAAGTGTATGCAACCAATATCCATTCATTCACGGTTGAATGAACCCATCAAACAACCAAACAATAGGTCCTTTTAGAATTACAAAAATGCATTGCAGTAATTTTATGCACTAGAAAGCATCTCAATAACATTTTTTGAGGTTGTTTTTTGGGCACATGTCAATGATTCTATGGCATTTATTTACAAAGTCATGCTTCAGTGAGCACATGAGACTGGAAAAGCCCTTTTCTCACGTACGGACTAACATTCAAAATCTTACTTTGATTGAATATAACAATTCTTTTCGGCGAGTACCTATGATTTGATTTTCATAAAAATCCCGATGTTTCACGCGTCAGTGGACACAAGATACAAGAAAATCATGAAAATGAAAAGAAAGTTTGGGGCTTCTTCATGGTTCAGTGACTTTTCATGATTATCTTGTATCTTGTGAAACATCGGGATTTTTGTGAAAATAAAATCAAAAGTACTCCCCAATAAGAATTGTTATATTGAATCAAAGTAAGAATTTGAATTTTAGTCCATATGTGAGAAAAGGGCTTTTCCAGTCTCACGTGCTCACTGAAGCATGAATTTGTAAATAAATGCCATAGGATCATTGACATGTGCCCAAAGAATATAAATACAACCCCAAAAATGTTATTGAGATGCTTTCTAGTGCATAAAATTACTGCAATGCATTTTGGTAATTTTAAAATGACCTATTTACGGTTGTTTGACGGGTTCATTCAACCGTGAAGGGATGGATATTGGTTGCATACACTTCCAAAACAGGAATTCAATCATATTTGATCGATTATACCATGGCACAGAAGTAAAAATGGCAGTTTGGGCAATTTTTGCTGCATGCTCATTCAACCGTGAAATTTGACGCAAATTTCTTTTCCGTATATTGGGAAGCACGTTTTGCATACATTCCGACGTGTAAATTGTTTAAAATCTGAAAATGGGTCCGATATCATTAAATCAAAGTTGTGATTTTAGGCTTGTGAACTTCAAAAAATGACATTTTTGCATTCAACCGTTAATCACTGAAGCATGACTTGATGATTTTTCCTAAAATTCGGTCCTATGGTAGCTAATTAAATTTCCTACATGGACATATAATTAGATTTTTGGAATTCCTCCTGGTTCAAAAATTATGGATATTTGAAATAGGGGGAACTTTCTTTTTGTTTTGTGTTTATATATAAACACAACACAAAAAGAAAGTTCCCCCTATTTCAAATATCAATATTTTTTTTAATAGGAGGAGTTACAAAAATCTAATTATATGTCCATGTAGGGAATTTAATTAGCTACCATGGAAGCGAATTTTAGGAAAATTCATGTTGTCATGCTTCAGTGGGCAATGGTTGAATGCAAAAATGTCATTTTTTAAAGTTCGCAAGCCTAAAATCACAATTTTGAATCAATGATATCAGACCAATTTTTAGATTTTTAACAGTTCACGCATCAGAATGTACACAAAACGTGCTTTCAAACATACGGAAACGAAATTTGCGTAAAATTTCACGGTTGAGTGAGCATGCAGCAAAAATGCCAAATCTGCGATTTTTACTTCTTTGCCATGGTAAAATTGATCAAATATAATGGGATTCATGTCGAGGAAGAGTGTTTTTAACTGTTGCAAAAAAAAATTAAATCAATTCACGGTTGAATGAACACCATAAAATACCATGTGAAAAACACTGAAGAAGTATTCTTTCCATTTTGTACACTAAAGATCATATGAATATCTCTTTTTGTATTATTTTTATGACCGGTGCACGTGTATACATGATTATATTGCATTTATTAAATTTTTCATGCTTCAGTGAGCATGTGGCACTGGAAAAGCTTTTTTTTTTTTAGAGACCAAAATTAAATTGCTTACTTTGCTTAACCATAACAATTTGTTTGGTAGTATTCATTTGCTTTCATTTTCGCAAAAATCTCGATTTTTCATGCTTCAGTGAACACAGGATATGAGAAAAACATGAAAAAATGAAGACAGTTTGCGGCCCTGGCACGGCCTAATGGCACGTCCGATTCTTAATTTGACCTAAGTTCCTGTTAGTTACTGACTTCTTAGAGATTTGTGCCAAGTTTCAAGAATTAACTCACAGTGTAACGACCGCAAAAATGACAATGAAAATGGGCAATATTTGAGTTTTGTTCACTATTGATTTCCTCCCCATTGACTTTACGTATAGAGTTTGAACAAAAAGTGAACAAACGTCAAATATTGCTCATTTTCATTGTCATTTTTTTGTTCGTTATACTTTGAGTTAATTCATGAAACTTGGCACAAATCTTTAAGAAGTCATTAACTAACAGGAACTTAGGTCAAATTGAGAATCGGACCTACCATTAGGCTGTGCCAGGGCCGTAAACTTTCTTCCTTTTTTCATGCTTTTCTCATATCTTGTGTTCACTGAAGTATGAAAAGTCGGGGTTTTTTTTTGCGAAAATGAAATCAAGTTAATACTTTCAAACGAATTGTTATGGTTAAGCAAAGTAAGCAATTTAATTTTGGTCTCTAAATTAAAAATCGGCTTTTCCAGTGCCACATGCTCACTGAAGCATGAAATTTTTAATAAATGCAATATGATCATGTACACACGTGCACCGGTCATAAAAATAATACAAAAACAGATATTCACATGATTTTTAGTGTACAAAATGGAAAGAATACTTACTTAGTGTTTTTCAGATGGTATTTTATGGTGTTCATTCAATCTTGAATTGATTTAAATTTTTTGCAAAAGTTAAAAACACTCTTCCTAGACATGAATCCCATCATAATTGATCAATTTTAAAATGGATAAAATGTAAAAATCGCAGTTTTGGCATTTTTTGCTGCATGCTCACCCAACCGTGAAATTTTACACAAATGTCCTTTCCGTATGTTTGAAAGCACGTTTTGCTTACATTCTTATGCGTGAAATGTTTACAATCTAAAAATTGGTCCGATATCATTGAATAAAAAAAACATCGGGATTTTTGTGAAAATAAAATCAAAAGTACTCCCCAATAAGAATTGTTATATTGAATCAAAGTAAGAATTTGAATTTTAGTCCATATGTGAGAAAAGGGCTTTTCCAGTCTCACGTGCTCACTGAAGCATGAATTTGTAAATAAATGCCATAGGATCATTGACATGTGCCCAAAGAATATAAATACAACCCCAAAAATGTTATTGAGATGCTTTCTAGTGCATAAAATTACTGCAATGCATTTTGGTAATTTTAAAATGACCTATTTACGGTTGTTTGACGGGTTCATTCAACCGTGAAGGGATGGATATTGGTTGCATACACTTCCAAAACAGGAATTCCCTCATATTTTATCGATTATATCACGGCAAAGAAGTAAAAATCGCAGTTTAGGCAATTTTTGCTGCATGCCCCCTCAACCGTAAAATTTGACGCAAATTTCGTTTTCGTATATTGGGAAGCACGTTTTGCATACATTCTGACGTGTAAAATGCTTAAAATCTGAAAATGGGTCCGTTATCATGGAATCAAAGTTGCCATTTTAGGCTTGCGAACTTCAAAAAATGACATTTTTGCATTCAACTATTGCTCACTGAAGCATGACTTGATGATTTTTCCTAAAATTCGCTCCCATTGTGGCTAAATAAATTCCCTACGTGGACATGCAATTAGATTTTTGGAATTCCTCCTGGTTCAAAAGTTATTGATATATGAAATAGGGGGAACTTTCTTTTTGTGTTGTGTTTATATAAACACAACACAAAAAGAAAGTTCCCCCTATTTCAGATATCAATAATTGCATACATTCTAACGTGTAAAATGTTTAAAATCTGAAAATAGGTCCGTTGTCATTGAATCAAAGTTGCAATTTTAGGCTTGCGAACTTCAAAAAATGACATTTTTGCATTCAACCATTGCTCACTGAAGCATAACTTGATGATTTTTCCTAAAATTCGCTTCCATTGTGGCTAATTAAATTTCCTACATGGACATATAATTAGATTTTTTTAATTCCTCCTGGTTAAAAAATTATTGATATCTGAAATAGGGGGAACTTTCTTTTTGTGTTGTGTTTTTATATATATATATATATATATATATATATATATATATATATATATATATATATATATATATATATGTAAGAGAATACACGTACAACAGCCAATGGGCAACTCTTTTTTATTTAAATTTTGAAAGAAACGGGTGAAGAGAATAATAGTTGACGTAGCTCAAATCAAAATTCCCCAGAGCTATATCCTCCCTTTTTGGATAATTTTTTGGTGAAATCGAAAGAATGTCTCCGCCGGGCACCGGCGTTCAATTATATACACTGAAAACCTAACCTCGTCCGTCAATGGACCGACTAGCTTTAAAGCTGGTCGGTCAAGACGGACTAGTTTTAAAGCTAGTCTGCCATGTTAGTCCGTCAAGACGGACTAGCATACAACTGAATCTACATCTCTCAACTTGACGGACGAGCTTTAAAGCTCGTCCGTCAAGCTTGATGCTAGTCCATCGACGTGACCGACTAGGTTAAAAAAAAAGTAGGGGTAGGACAGTTCACCCATTAGAATGACTGACTAGCTTTTGATACAAGTAGTTGCAATGTCGTTTCAATGTACCTCCTCTATTCTGTTTCCGAGCATAATCAAGTTGATACATTTTGAAAACAAAGGTTGTTTTTGCTTGACAATCTGAAAGCTTACGAGACATAACATCTATCATGACAAGTATGCAATTCACGAGTACCGGTCGATTCCAAAATTTGTTCTCCATTCTTCAATTACAGGCTAATTGAATACCTTGTTACTATAGAACTCAAGAACCCGGTACTTCCTTACAGATTGCTGGTGAATTCCCGGCTTAGCAACAACAGTGAATAGAAGTTGGACACAATCAACATTCTCAAACAAAAGTTGTTTTTGCTTGACAATCTGAGAGCATTACGATAGCCGAAATAACATAAATCGTGACAAGTATGCCATTCACGAGTAGGTTAGAAATATTGTTCCATTCTTTAAGGCCCGGTCCCACTGACGGGAGGATTAACTGCGCATGAGTTGCGTATACAAATTTCGTTCATCCGCAATAAAAAACAAAAACAAAACAAACAATCCGCAATTCATACGGAAATCATCCTAAAGAGCCAGTGGGACCGCGCCTTTAATTACAGGCTAATTGAATACTTCATTACTATAGAACCCATGAACCATCTATTCTTATAGATTTCTGGTGAATGCCTAGCTTAGCAACAGCAGTGAATAGAAAGTGGTACAATTGATTGAATAACATGCGCATTGCGAAAAGGACATCACTATTACATGTATTAGTTGCAATATCTGTATGTGAATTCCATTTAATGAGCAAACTGTACAGACGCACACTGGATATACCCCGTAAAGCTTAAGATTTTTATTATAATGGCGATCTCCTTCCTGTGACATGAATGTGTGAGTACTCTTTTTTAATTCCTTATGTTTCAGTTCACAGATAGCGTTATTTTTATCACATAGATTAATGCTATAATCACCAACGCGAAAAATTATGTCTTGCCAAATCAATTTATAAATTGTGTGTATTTACAACGATAGTAACAATCACATTAAATTATGAAAAATTTAATTCTAATTATAAATATAGGCGCTACTTTTCTTTTAGATTACCTGTATCTGAAAGGGAAAAAATATAGGATTAGAGGCACGATTTTGGGATTCTGAAGTGGCTCTCAAGGACAAGTGTATACGCCGAAAATGCAAAAGCAGGTAGGCCTACAACAAAAAGTTATGATGATGCAAGCCATGGCGGCGACCCCTGGGCCCCGTGCCCCCATTATTTAAAATTGCCATCATGTTAACTAATTGTGCCTCCTGTATTAATTCCTGTCTTCTGATTTATATCATCATAATAAATTTTTTATTTTTTATTTTTCTACTCGAATTCTTCTGACAAAATGCATGTTTTTAATCATATCTTTTTAGTGTCTTCTAATATTTCAGATTTGACGTCTCTGACAAGTTGGTGAAGCCATATTAACCTCGTCCGTCATGCTAGTCTTTCAAGACAGCAGCAAGAACATCGCGGCAGAAAAGCGCGACGGACTAGCTTTTACACCATGACCGACTAGCTGTAAAGCTAGTCCTGCTCAAAAGCTCGTCAGTCTGGGCATCACTACGACTAGCTTTTATGCTAGTCCGTCAAACTATTCGGTCACGACGGACGAGCTTTAAAATTAGTCTGTCGTGACCGACTAGCTTTAAAGCTAGTATGTCATGACCGACTAGCTTTCTGGAAAGCTAGTCCGTCGTGACCGACGAGCATTAAAACTAGTCCGTCTTGACGGAATAACTTGATGAACTAAATTTCAAGCTAGTCCGTAGAGACGGACGAGTTTTAAAGCTAGTCCGTAATAACCGGGTTAATTGTGTTGAAGGAAAGCTAGTCCGTCGTGACCGACTACTTTAAAGGTAGTCAGTCTGGGCATCACTACGACTAGTTTTAAAGCTAGTCGGTCTACCCGTTTAGGTTTTCAGTGTAGTTACACGGAATGGCTGATATATACCGAAGCTGTTTATAATGTCCGCGTTTTTATCAGTATGTATATAAGAACTATATGTCTGCTCGAAAACGTAATGTCTACAAATAAAAACACACAAACATAAAAAAAAAAACTAATGTGTATAAAACAGAGTAGGGTTGCAGCCCCCATCCTCACTCCTATTCATCAGGAACATGCAATATCCCCAAAATTTATAAACAATCCTAATTTAGTCTATTACGTAAATAAACGGGTAAATTGCCATTTGGATTAAGCCCCCTATGGCTATTACCCGTTTGGTCTCAATAAACATGGTCTAATTTTATCTCCATTTCACCTCCAACCAGTGCATCTTTTTACCATTTTGTCTAATTTCCAATTCGCCTAATTTCATTTCGTCTAATATATATCTTTTGGTCTATCACCACTTGATCAATTCTAGTAGGCATAACAAATTGACAATAGACAAATAATCTTTTGAAAATTAAACGAAAAATGCAATTGGACAATTTTGCTATTGGTATTGGAAGAATTTGTAATTTAACCAAATGTAGTGAGGATCTAGGGATTCATTAGAGGGTGGGGGCCCTAAATTGGAATGTCATGGGGGGGGGGGTTTAAAAAAAATGTGGCCTTCGGCCATCAACAAGATCATCATGTAATGGCCAAAGGGGGGGGGGGGTTAAATCGGTCAGTCGGGGTGCCAATCTATTTTATCCATTTTTTTTCCAAACTTTTTTTTTTCTTTGCTGGGAAGGTGGGGCCGGGGTCCGCTGGATCCGTGCCTGAAATGGTCAATAGACCAAGTGACAAATAGATCAAGTATATATTACATGAAATTCAGATTAGACCAAATAGCTGGTAGACAGGCGCGGACCCCACCCCTGCAAAAAAGGGAAAAGGGAAAAAAAGAGAGAAAAGATGCAAGATCTACAAGATTGACCAATAAAGCTGAGGTAACTGTTTTAAAATTTGCTTGTTTTTCCAGTTCAAGATGAAGTATTTTTGAGCCTCAAGCCTGTGCAATATCTAACAGGTTTGATATCTGTTACCTGGGAAAAGCACAGTCTTCTGAATTACAGGAATTGTGAATTTTGGCCAATTTTTGACTTCAGCTCTTCAAAGGTTCTATTCAGCCTGAGTGACCTGTAGTCCCACATGCACCTTTTCAAGTCTTCATGATAAATCTACAGCTACTAGCTCATTTGCATATTTGGCGGGAAAGCTTTGTTACCTGCTTCTGCTGTCAACTTTTATTTGGCTTCGCTATCAATATTAGTGATTATAATAATTTTATTTTAATAATCATTGCATGACACCTGATGAGAGACTTGAGGCATTTCTGGTCTCTTTATGATGTTTTTGTGGACCAATACTGCATGTCACCTTTATTCTTCAATCTTCATCACTCCACCTTTTGAGGAAAGCAGCCTACAACAGTGCACCATGACTAGCTGCATGTAGCCTCCGACCTATTTACATTCTTACAAGCTTTTAGCACCTGAATCGCAAAGTCATCAATGTGGAATTTTGATAATTTTTCCTGGATGGTACTCACTATTTCTACATCATATTTGCTACGTTATAAACCTAGACTACTTCATGCATCTCTTGTAGTCTACATGCAAGGGTATGGAAAAAAGAGCCTCAAGTTCATGCAATAATTCACACAGGTATCCCACTCGTAGCAAAACTAAAGATGTTGGCACACAGAAGAAAGTTGTAAATTCCAGCAATACCACAACGCCTTCTCCAGTGAAACCTTCCACATCCACGCGTACAACTAAAGTACAGGCGAAAAGAAAACAAGTTCGCTTTGAAAGCAAAGTAAAAGCTCAGGACAATACCATCTTTGTTCAAGATAAAGAACGCTGTCCATGTGATATAGTCCAAGGTACACATAAGTCAAACAACTCTACAAATTGGATTGAATGCTCCTTCTGTAGCCAGTGGTGGCACACGCAATGCACTGAGCTTGATGATAAAGAACTGAAAGCTGCATCAAAAAGTGAATATAGATATCAATGCTCTATCTGCATTATTAAGAAAATAAAAAGTGTGCAGATACACAAATACCTATATAATCTATCCCATGAGTTAACACGAGGTTTCAAGTCTGATTGTGAGGAAACACTTGTCGTAAAGGTAGCACCATCCGCCGCTTCCGACACTAGTTCTCAGCTGAATTCTGATGTCAACAAGGCAATTCCTGATCAAGGCGGCCCCGTCAGTGATTCCAGTATCCCCACAGATATCAAAGTTAGTGAAAGTTCACCCACAGGCTCTGATAAACCAGCATCACCCTTCTCTAAGGACATTGTAATATTAGACGGCCTCTCCAACCCGTCGTCTTTCTCAGACAGTCGTGAGATCTGCAGAGAAATTCGTAGAATCAAGCCCAATTTGAACTTCTCATTTGCTTACTCATTACCAGCAGGGGGAATTGCAGTACATTGCAAGACAGAGATTGATTATCAAGAGGCTCTAAAGCCCTGGCCTTCTGATTCCTTTGATCACAGTTGTATTTTTCCTCACCCGCCAGGCACTCAAGGTCACCGTGCAGTTGTTGTCAGAGGGAGAGGGGTGAAGACCATGATATAGCCTTGAACAAATTGAATCATAGCATGACACATGATGAGAGACCTTGAGGCATTTCTGGTCTCTTATGATGTTTTGTGGACCAGATACTGCATGTGCACCTTATCTTAATCTTCATCACTCCACCGTTTTGGAGGAAAGCAGCCTACAACGTGCACCCATGAACTAGCTGCACTGTAGCCTCGACCCTATTTACATTCTTACAAGCTTTTAGCACCTGAATCGCAAAGTCTGTCAATGTGGAATTTTTGATAATTTTCCTGGATGGACTCACTATTTCTACATCTTTCTACGTTAAAACCTAGTCTCTTCATAGCATCTCTTTGTAGTCTAGCATCCAAGGGTATGGAAAAAAGCAGCCTCAGTTCATGCAGAATTCACACTAGGCTATCCCACTCGCAGCAAAACTAAAGATGTTGGCACACAGAAGAAGTTGTAATTCCCAGCGAGAATACCACAACGCCTTCTCCAGTGAAACCTTCCACATCCACCGGTACAACTAAAGTACAGGCGAAAAGAAAAACAAGTTCGCTTTGAAAGAGCAATAGTAAAGCTCAGACAATACCTCTTTGTTCAAGGTAAAGAACGCTGTCCATGTGATATAGTCCAAGGTACCATAATCAAACAACTCTGAATTGGATTTGAATGCTGCTTTGTGCCAGTGTGGACACACAATGCACTGCAGCTTGATGATAAAGAACTGAAAGCTGCATCAAAAAAGTGAATATAGATTCGAATGCTCTAATCTGCATTTATTATTAAGAAAATAAGAAAGTGTGTCAGTCTACCACAAATACCGTATATAATCGCTATCGCCATGAGTTAACAGAAGGTTCAATCTGATGTGAGGAAACAACTGATGTCCGAAAGGTAGCACCATCCGCCGCTTCGACGAACTAGTTCTCAGCTGAATTATGATGTCAACAAGGACAATTCTGATCAAGAGCGGCCCCGTTCAGTGATTCCAGTACCCTCAGCAGATATCAAAGTTAGTGAAAGTTCACCCACAGCTCTGATAACCAGCATCACTTCTCCTAAGGACATTTGTAGATATTAGACGGCCTCTCCAACCGTCGTCTTTACTCAGACAGTCGTGAGATCTGCAGAGAAATTCGTAGAATCAAGCCAATTTGAACTTCTCATTGCTTACTCATTACCTAGCAGGGGGATTGCTAGCAGTTGCAAGAGCAGAGATTGATTATCAAGAGGCTTCTAAAGCCTGGCCTCTGATCCTTTGATCAGCAGTTGTATTTTTTCCTCACCCGCCAGGCACTCAAGGCACCGGCAGTTGTATGTCAGAGGGGTTGAACAGTATATACCTTGACATAATGAGAGCACCGGTGGAGCGCAATCAAACAGGAGAGAAGCCCACAGTACATTGCTCTCAGAAATCACAGACTCAACGAGTATGCGCATGTCACAGATTATACCTTAGCTCCAGTACAGCAGTGGATACTCCTAATAAAGTGCGGTCTGTATTGTGAAGACGGCAGTGCACCTGTGTGAGACGAGCTGTTCGGAAATTTAGAATAGTACGGCTGCACTACTGCCCAAAAATTTGGTCATCTTGCAGGCCTGCATAATAGGAGCAGAGCTTGTGGACTGCGGCCGCGTACGCATGCACACACACCACACCCTTGTCACCACGTAAATTCTGTGTCAACTGTAATGGTTGAGGGCATCCTTCCGATCTGTACCGCTTGTCCTGTATCTCTCCCGCATTTCAGGCTCGAATCGGCAAGAGAGATCGAGTCTAAGCAGCATGAACTTTAAGTAATACTGACTCCAGGCCAATATACAAGCTTGAACCTTCAGAGCCGTATTTTTTGAAGACATAATGTTGTCAAACGTCATGTTTAAGATCGCCCTCTGTCTGAAACATGGAAAAGACATCATTAAGTTAAAAACTGGAAATGTGACAACATGTTAAAAACAGCAAACACGATTCTTACGCGGTGCTTGCCGTGTCTTCTCGACAGATGTCAAGATTGTTAGACGTAAAGATCTGAAGATGATGATCTTGGAATGCATGTGGGTCAAGCTGAAAATGACAAAAACCTGCTAAACATTGGCTCTATCTATATTCGACCTCGACAACACCTCCCACTTCAATAAACTTGACCTGTAATCTACAACTGCTTCAACAAAACTCTGGACCAGTCTCATTATGGCGACTTCAACGCAGGAGCTACACTTGGAACGTGCATACTGACCATACCCGCACGTTAGATAAAAGCATCGGTCCATGGCTCCAAAATGGAAGACATCTTGTCAATGATGTGCTACACTTGTCACAATGATGGCCACACTTACCGGACTTCAATGATCACTTAAGCTCAGTTGATCTTACTTTGTTGCCAGATGGCAACCTAACACATATCATGGCAAGTGGACAAGAAGAACTCTGTATGGTCTGATACTAGCCGGCTATATCCTGATTCGTCTGAGGTCTAATGCTGACAATGACCCTGTTTAACACGGATTCCTCCTTGAAGTGGATCAGAAACTTGGATGGGACAAGAGATGGTGGATGAAAAACTAGAGAGACTTAGCAGCATCATTTACTGACCACAACAACCCAGACCTGGCGTGGTGCAACAGCATAGGGTATTACTATCACAAAAGAACTTGCTGCTGAACATATAAGTCAGAAGAAGGTATGTAAACAGCAACCCTTCTGGAATGCAAAATGAAGCCGAGCCTCAGAGCATGCAACAGTCCAAGAAGGAATATAAGAAAGAAGAAGAACTCTTACAATTGTCATAGGCTCCGTAACAACATTTTCCTCTTCATCAGACAGAGTATGAGAATGCTTTCAAGGCATGGCGTGGACAAGTGTGGCAGCTCAAGGAAAAGTGGTGATGATCCAGTGAGAACATTAAAAGCTGCTTAATGGAGGGGTCTCTGCCTCCAGTCCACCTCTTAAAGAGATGACGAGACTATGACTTCAACGTATGTGGATATCGCCTGAAAGACTCAAGATAGTTCAATCACCAAGACAAATACTCCTGGCAGATCGATGACGTATGGCTTAACGATGTCAATGCATCTGTAACGGAGCATATTGAAGGAAAGAAGCCAGGGCTATGGATTCCGACAACACCCTCAGAGAACAGACTATATACTCAGACTATCTCTTGCTCGAAATTCAGATGGCATGGTCTCAAATGAAACTAAAAGACAGTCCAGGCCCCGACGCAATAATGCCAATAAATGATCAAGCTTGCGGAGGGCCATGAGTGTTTTCTGGCACATCCTGCTTCCAGATTTGTTGGAAGAAAGGAACTGTCCCAACGTGAAAAGAGAAAATAAAATCTTCATTCCTAAGCCTGGCACAACAGTATATCCAAGCAGAAGAAATCCTACCAGCCCACTTGGACTTACCTCTGTTGCGGGAATCTGTATGAGAGGGTTGCCATCCAGAAGACTTCTTGCAGCTCTACAAGATGAATGGTCTTCTTTGAACCTCAGAGTTTTGCATACCTCAAGGGTGTGACATCCGCAGGCCTTTCAAGCTGACCTCCTATATTTGAGGGGTTTCAAGCAGGTAATGACACAGCTGCTAGCTCTTTCATCGATCTGGCAGGTGCTTTTGACATGTGTGGCGAGAGAAGTCTGTACCTACAAGCTTGCAAAGCATGGTATCTCAGGAAGACTACTACGTACATATCCATTTCTCACCGACAGAAGGGCAGCATGCCTTGTGAATACTGTTACCCAGCACGGACTGGGGGCAAGGAAACTAAGTTTAGGCGTGTCCCTACAAGGGATCAGTCATCGCCCCGATCTGTTATTATCGTGTGAATGAGACGTGCTCTGTCCGTCAGCTAGGTCCGCACATCCAATACGCAGACGTTCACTCTATGGGACACAACACTGCCATAACGCACTGCGGATCTTGTACCTGGAAGCCAGATTGTTAAATTGAACAGTGTTGAGAACCTGGCGTTTCTCAGAGACAACACTCAAACGACCACATACATGTGTTTCACTAAAATGGGACACAAAGACAATGCAGTCCACATGAAGAACAGTCCGGCTCATCATAGTACACGGCAGGTAGATGTCTGGGAGTCCTCTGATGAGAATTTAACGCTTCAAAGGTCATGTTGAGGCAGCTTCAGCAAAAGCCATGAAAATCACTTTTGCAGATCTCTGCCTCACTTCACACACATGCTGGGCCAGTAGAACTACATGTCATGCTGTCATAGCTTATAGATCGCCAGCACCTAGAGTTCGCATACCTGTGTGGTGCAAACTGTAAACTCTATTGCATCTTTAGAACAGGATTCAAAACCTTGCTCTGTCGATGGCCTACTGGAACTTCATCATTCTCATCAGATGCTGCAGAAGTTGTCTCTCACATGGCTCTTCCTCGGATATCAGAGATGCGTGAATCCTTGGCGTAGAACTTCAGTAGTACATCCTGCAGGAAAGAATGACAAGTACAAGGAATGGTCCAGAGCTACTATCTGATGCAGACTTCATGCAAGGCCCGAGACTGACTCCTTTTGCTTAAGTGACAGAGCCTTCAGACTTCGAAGATAAACCTGGAAGTACAACGCCAGGGTCCTCTCTAACCGAACTAGCGATGAATCCTAGTCTCGACGGATGGAAGAAGCTCGTATGGCTGGAATTGCTTGGTAACAGTCGCTACTAGGACCAATGAGACAAAAGCAAAAGCGCTGAGAGAGCCCGCACAGAAGCTTGACCACTTGGATTTCCTCTCTGAGCATAGTAGCAAGACACTATTATTTTTACCGACGGCTCGCCTGCATTACTGCACCGGCCATGTGGTGCAAGGAGTTCAATATACTGGTCAGGTCTCAACAGATTCCACCCTATTAGCATACTATACTGACAACTCGAAACGCTTTCATGGGAATTTGCAGCCATCGATATAGAGCCGTTGATCAAGTCTGCTCTGGACAGTTCTAAGAGCAGAGATGTCACATTCTCAAGACTCCAAAGTGCTCTTCAGGCCATGACTCGTGCGCTCCTCGATCTGCTTCTTCCCCGACTAGTTCACCCCATCAACATTTACCATTTTATATTGCAAGAGAGGGACACAAAAGTGAACATCAATGGATAGCAGGTGGACATTCTCAAAATCAAGGGAAATAATGGCCGGAATTAGCTAAGATCTGCCCTTCTGCTAGACAGAATCCAGCCTGCACAGCAACTAAAATCGGTCAAGAAATAGTAAGAATCATCAGGAAGGGACTGTGAAGCTGTTGGCAAAGGCGATGGGAAAGGAAACAAAAGCAGGTGGAACTTACCAGCTTCAGAAAATGGTTTTCAAGGAAGCTTCGGACCTTCTACAAGCGCGAGGTAAAGATCATCGAAGAATATGACTGGACAGACGGAAACCGACAGGCCATTGCATCAGGGCCTCCCCATGCTACCCCACTATTGGCGACTGTGGGATGGACATGGAGACGGGAGCATAGTTTTCAACTGCTCCCACACCCACAAGGGAAACAGGCCACCATGAACTAGGGTACATGAAATCTAATACCCCATATCATCTCCGTGACATTTCTATACAAACCTTACTGGGCACCAACACTGAGCTGTCGTCGCAAATGAAAAATATCATCAAAACATCTGTCATATGCTTCATTGCAACATCCAACGCCAACTTCTAGCCTCCAACAGTTTAAGTTAAGCACCTTGCAGATTATAAACCGAGTGACAATAATACCAAGTGACCACCAAGGAGAACAATTGGGTGTGAAATAGACCCACAACGAACAACAACAACAACAATAAACCTTACCCCTGTGGCCGTTACATGAAGACGTTCTGGATGGCCTTATGCCGCAAAAAATATCAAATTGCCCCTTTTCGTTAATAAAAGTGCCCCTTTTCCTAGCTACAAAGAACACTTTTTATACTATTTAAAAAAAAAAACCTTTAGACTTTTTGAAAGTCCCACGGACATAATAAACATTAGGATCAGAGAATAGCACCGTACAAGAAAAAATTCCCAGCACTAAAAAAATCTTCCAAACTTGAGCAACTTACGTACGGCTGGAAGTTTCTAGTGCACTGGAGCTCACAAGATTTAACCGGAAATCCAATGAAATAATGACGCAACAATCTTTTCTTTGTAGCCGCTTCTATCCATTGACTATACCGAGTGTTGTTGTACAGTGTGTCCCACAAAAAAATGCTAATGGCACTTTAGATGGGTATAATATTAAAATTACAAAATTATATTGTTTATATCTTTACACCCGTAAACTACAGGTCGTTTTCTACAACTGGATGAAATGTTATGTGATGTGATATGGTCCAAGAATCACAAAGATATGAGCATTTTGTCATTACACATCAGGAAACCTCTCCATCCAAGTTTGTATTAAGTAATACCGGATGTGTCGAATAAAACAAACCCGAGTTTGATCATTAATACTTTGAAAAAAATTCAGTAGTAATTATGAAATTTATACCACTGGAAAGTGCAACTCATTACCATTGTAATGATACCTCTCTCAGCTCACAATTTCACGTATCACTGAACCGCATTGTTTTAAATAATATCTTGCAAAATTGTGAGTGGTTCACTTTCACGCTCATTGATGATCAAAGTCGGGTTTCCATTGAGGCACCTTTGAATAATGCATATCAAACATATAAACAATGTAATTTTGTAATTTTAATATTATACCCATCTAAAGTGCCGTTAGCACTTTTTGTAGGACACACTGTATTGGTTCAAAAGCGCTTGTTATGCAGTTTTAAATATCACATCCTATTCATTAATGATTAAGTGACCTGCAAACAATTAAAAGGCCTGAAAATTTTCAGCTGAATAGGACATTATTTTTATTCCCTCTGAATAAATAATTTACTTTAATTGCCTGAATGAACTACTCTTAGTAGTTTGAAACCAATTTGCATATCTTAGTTGTTGTTATGTCTGACAACACGTGTCTTGTCTGACATAGCAACACAATAATATGTGCAAAAAAGGAATTCGGTTTGGCCTATTTTTTTTCAAGTGTAATTAATAATTGAGTAGTCTTTTAGCAAAACGTGAGCTTACATTTGAAAGGACAATGATGTTTTTCTCCTCTGAAGTTATGATGGCCTTAAGGGTAACATCGCGGAGACGTTTCTGCGACTCGAGCACTCAGAGACATCCCCGACAATTTTTGGCTGTCTCAGAGATGTTTCTGAGAGGCTTTGAGATTTTCCCCCGACTAGTATCAAAACCGTATCAAACCCATCCCAAACTAGTCTCACTCCGTTTCATGACAAGTACCTTGAGATAACACCATAGAGGTGGTATCTTACTTCCCGGTGTCTCCGCGACTCGGACACTCCAGGACGTCACCGATAATTCTTTCTTTTTTTCTGTCGCGGCAATATCTCGGAAACGTCTCGGATGAGTCTGCGCGACGAAAAACATTCATGTGATTTAAACATTTTCTATTTTTATCATGAGACGTCGCGGAAACTCAGACGTCTTGGTGACGTCTCCACCACTTGTTTCAAAATCATTTCAAACCCGTCTCAAATTAGTCTCAAACTAGTTCCAAATCTGTCTTATCCCGTCTCATGACAATAAGACTTGCCACCAACAGTTTATCATTGGTTTTCGCGTCAGTTGTCCTTTTGAATATAATGTTCGGCCAAACTAACACGTCAATCGTGTCGGAAAATGTCATTTTCGATGATATTCATGTAATTAATCGAATCTTTGTGGATAATTAAAAAATGCACCTCATTTTAAAGCAAATTTTGAACATCCTTTAGCTTAAACCTGGTGTATAGTTTTGGTAGCAAAAAAGGAATTGGCACAAAACCGATCAAATGTAGTTACATGTTGTCCACATTGCACTAAAAGATATGTGTGAGAGATCTTGTGACATTCCTTTCAATATTTCCGATGAATTTCATTTATAAAGTTTGAATATAGCGCAATCCAACTGCCGTTTAGACCTCTGCTGACAGGTTACCGTAACGCCCGAGGTTACGGCGTGAATTAGTGCGAGCGATCTATGTGTAACACCCACACAAGAGAATCCCCATTGGTTAAAGCTGGTGTATAGTTTCGGGAGAAAGAAAAATTAATTTTGATTCCCATTGAGATAAATTATGAAAGATTGAATCCAAGAACTATAATAAAGCAAATTATAGTACTTGAAATCTTGTTTTAGTGTCTTTATTTCAGGATATAAGTATAAAAAAAAGACAAGTCGGGGACCCGTCTCAGGTTAGCGCTCACGTGGAAAACCAATGGGGATTCTCTTGTGTAGGTGTTACACACAGATCGTTCGCACTAATTCACGCCTTAACCTCGGGCGTGCGAACCTGTCTGCAGAGGTATAAACGGCAGTTAATTACGCTTCATTCAAACAATATCAATGAAATTCATCTGAAATAATGAAAGGAATGTCACAAGATCTCTCACACATATCTTTTAGTGCAATGTGGACAACATGTAACTACATTTGATCGGTTTTGTGCCAATTCCTTTTTTGTTACCAAAACTATACACCAGGTTTAAAGTTAACGAGAAAATAGAGAAATTAGCTTCGTCCGACATAAAACTCGCAGAGTGTTTCGTTGAACGAAAGTTGAAGTTTTCTAATTTATTTCGGAACCATTGAAAATACCGCAATGTTTGTTTTCTTATGTAAATTGCGG
>CALNVZ010000174.1:2700089-2730177 GCA_940671915.1 Paracentrotus lividus
GATATAAATTTTATAATCACCATGGTAACATTTTTAAAATTATTGATGATCAAACTTGGGTTTCCTTTTTTCTGGGTCACCCTGTATAATTTTGTTTGTGTTAGGAGCCTATTTCAATAGTCATAATAGGCCAACATATACGTTCTTAATTTAACTGTCAATTTCCATATATCTGTAACTATTACTACATTCTCATCATCTTGATTTTACTGTAAGTCATCATAATACACGATTTTCCAGAATTTCTAATTATTCATTTTTCATGCCAAACTTTGTGTTCATGGTATAAATATTGTTTTCACAAAATGTTATCTTTAAGTTATTTATTGTAATTTTAGTGTTATTGCATTATTTATATTGTTGCATTGCTGTTATATTTTGAGTTATATGTATTTTTTGTCTTCGTAATGTTTGTATTATTATGTTGAACCTTTTCGAAATTTGTGTATTTTTATCACGGCCCCAATGGAAACCAGTCCTGTAACTGTTTGGGCTTTTTAACCGTGTATAAATAAAGAAATCAATCAATCAATCAATCAATCTTGCAATGCTTGTATATATGTATGATAATGCTTGTTTGTATTTTATATGATTTCAAATAAAGACTGAAATGAAATGTTCCGATTTTGGGGATATTGCATGTTCCAGATGAATAGGCTGCAGCCCCTACTCTGTTATATACACATTATTTTATTTATCTATTTTTTTATTATTATTATTTTAGACATTACGTTTTAGAGCAGACATAGTTGTTGAATACATACTGATGAAAACGCGGACATTATAACCACCTTATGTTTTTTGTTCTTGTTTTGTTTTGTTTCTTGTTTTTTGCTACCTCAGCCTCCCCCTTCCCCCAGGATCAGCCTCTTATCTGACAAAAACACTTCGCGGCCCCTCCCAAATTTTATTTTCCTACCCGAACCTAACATTCCTAATTTGTATACAGTTATTTCGAATATGCATTCCCCAAAACGAATTTGAATTCACCAGAAAACGAGAATTTACGAATGGACGAATTTGAGCGAACATTGACGAATGCGGCTGCTCACAACAGCAAATTCATCGGCGCAATTCGCGATTGGATTGAACGCTGTTTGATTTTGGCTACTCATAAACAGAGGCGGCGGAACGAATTTGAAAGTGGGGGGTCACGATGGAAAAGGGGCACTTTTTCTGAAAAAAGGGGCACTTGAGACCAGGGGCCGTATTCCATAAACTATACTTAAGCAATTTTCCTTAAGTCTAAGTATCTTTTCTAAGATTTTGTCCAGGAAAAAAAATTCTTAGCTTTTATTCCAAACACGTAAAGCACTTTGTCTGAGCTCAGAAAGCATTAAGCAAAAGTCTTAATTCTGTTAATATTGTCATGTTTAATTTGTTGCCTGAAATGAGCTGGCCATATAATCAACATCCAAGTTAAGCCACTAGGTAGTTAGGCTTAAAGTTACGACAAAATTCGCTTTTCTAATGTACATATTTGTAGGAGCAACTCAATTTAAGACGTTTTACTTAGCCCAAATCAAAGAATTTATGCTCAACTGTCAAAAATAGGCTAAGCAAAAATACTCTTAATTGAAACCAAAATTTATTTTAGCAAAAAAATTCTTAAGTTTCATGCTTAAGTCCAACATTTATGGAATACGGGCCCAGACGCTTAACAGAAAAACATTCAAATAAGCAGGGGTGCGCAGAAAATGTTCCTTTAAATTTGTGCTTTGAAAACTTTTAATGGCTTTGTACTTTATTAATGATAAACAAAAGGAATGCGAGCGCGAAGCGCGAGCCGAAAATTTTGAGATAATTGTTCATTGTAGACCCTATCTGCGAGCGGGAAGCGAAATTAGCTGATATCACAAGGTACGCGGTTCGAATCCCGTCCATCCCACTAGCATCCTTCGGCAAGATGTCAATCTACAATTTGCCGTACTTGACCAAAATGAGGTGAATGGGTACCGGTATGAAGAAATTCCTTGAATGCTGTGAGCGCCCTTCGGGGTAGCCTAGCTAAGCCGGGTAATAGTAATATGATGCGCCTTGAGCACTCTACAGAGTTGATACGTGCGCAATACAAATCACATTATTATTATTATTATTTAAGTATCCGCGAGCGCGAAGCGCGAGTTGAACATTTTGGGCTTAAAATTCTAGTTTATTGTGGGTTAAAGACGCTATTTAGTATCCGCGAGCGCGAAGCGCGAGCCGAAAATTTGGGTTTTCAAAGACATATGAAGTAACAAGGGGCACTTTTTTTTTGTATTAAAAGTGCCCCTTTTTAGTATAAAAATGGCATTTTATTAGCTAAGAAAAGGGGCACTTTTTAGTCATGAAAAAGGGCACTTTGAGGGTGGATGAAAAAGTGGGGGGGGGGGGGGTCACAGTGCCCCCCCTGCCCCCTTGTTCCGCCGCCTCTGCTCATAAACGAATTTGATTGCAGATTTGTAATCGCGATCAAATTACGGACGAAAGCGCTCGAATGAAATATCAAATTGATCGGAGATAGTTTAAACTTGACGGGGAAAACCTATATTACATCAAGAGCATTCTAAGTAAGAATAACATCACGATTTATCACGATCCATTGTAGGCGCATTAAGCATAGAACATAGTAAATGACATGCTATTCATACTAATCAGGTAATTGATACAATATAGGGTATTATTATCCATACAGAGGGGTTTGGAGAGCCAATACAAGTGTTATTTTGTTGATGCACTTCACAAACTTGACCTACTTTACAAAGTTCGTTGATCAGAAATATTGCGCAGCAAGAGGGGGAATCCCCAAAGTTGACAGTGAAGTAACCAGAGATATTAATATTTTTGTATTGTTTTTTGGGGGAGACCAAATAATTTTTTAAGGGGATTGGGGACGTTTTTTTGGGGGAGGGGGGCCAATTTTTTTTTTTTTTTTTTTCCAGAATCAAACAAAATTGGGGCATTTTTTGGGAGTGCAGTTTTTTTTTTGGGGGGGGGGGGAGGGGGCCGAATTTTTATTTATTTCTTTCCAGAATCAAACAAAATAAGGGAGCTCTTTTTTGGGGGGGGCAATTTTTTTTTGTTTTTTTGTGGGGGGGCATTTTTTGAGGGGCACAATTTTTTTCCAGAAAATCAAAAAAAAAAAAAGGGGGGCAATTTTTTTGGGGGGCCATTTTTTTTTTATTGAGGGGGTCATTTTTTTTGAGGGGCCCAATTTTTTTCTCCAGAAAATCAAAAACAAAAAAAAAAGGGGGGGGGGGGCCATTTTTTTTTTTTTTAATTATTTTCAGAATTGCAAAATATAGAATCGTAATCCAGAAAAAAATAAAAAAATGTGGGGGTGAGGGTTTAGAATCCTAAATGAATAAAAAAATTATGATAAAAAATGGGCGGGGGGGGGCTATTCGTACAATCCTCTGTATAGATAATAATGATAATATTAGATGTCCTATTTTCGGTCAATACAAGGATACATTGAACTCGGCAGTCGCTTTTCAAAATATTGGAATCTTCTTCGACTCGTCCAATATTTGTGCAAAGCTCGTCCAATATTCCTTGTATCAACCTCAAGGCCATCCAATATTCTATAATTAATTTAGAAAATAACATTTTTAGATACCTCTAAAGAACGTCCTGTCCACAGGTTTGCAGTCCACTCTCTCCAAAGCTAGGCTCAACAAGACAACAGGATTCTCATCAAAAGGTCCTTTGGCCCACTCTTTTAAATTCTTTAGAGCGAATGTTATAATGTCTTTCATCGCATTCGAATCATCAGGACTTGATTCTCTGCAGTTTAGACAAAGCTCTTGAAGAACGCCATATATCTTGTTTCGACTTTTAATGTTCCATAATATGTGTTCCAAGGTACCCTCAGTAAACTTCGCATTCTTTCTGTTTCGTCGTTCTGGAAGTCAAAAAGGTTCTTGAAAAAGTACTTTTGATAATTCTATTTTCATAACATATATAATTCAATGAGACTGGTTTAATTGAGTATCACTTGATTATAGCCGCCAAATTGTCAGATGAATTTAGATAAAATGTAAATACACATATTATTATTCATTATCACTTACAAAGCATTTTGGAGTTTAAGTGATGAGAAAATGCATGAATCAGTGATATCTACTGATAACAAATTTACAGTAGTTTTTTTTTTTTTTTTTGTATTCTTATACCGAGTGAGTAAAAAAAAATTTACACCTAGAAAAATGTCAATAAAAATAAAACCAATTTATAAACCCCACATTATTTTACATATTCTGAAAAAGTAACTCCTCTCGCATCTTCTGATACCATTTTTGTATGGTATGTCTTTACGCTTGGATGAACACGACGCATTGTTTGCGAACATGTCAATTTCGAATTGTGCAAGAATGGGAATAAAATCAAAACAACACAAAGCTAGAAAAAATCAATTTCATCCTGATTAAAATAGCATAACTTTTTAACAATAATGTCTTCCGCTTAATAACTTGGCAGGGGTGTTGTTACACATATTGACCACATTTTGCATGGAAATAAGATTGACTCGTCAAGTAATGCACAAATGAGTACACATCAAAGAGTAAAATGCCACCGACAGACCTAAAAAGGCCTCCTAATACATTTGAAAAGTTATTATTTTGCCTTTAACGTGTGCTCACTCATGCCTGACTCTACAGATCTATCTCAATTTCATACAAAATATAGTCAATATGTGTAACAACACCCCTGCCAAATTATTAAGCAGAAGACATTTTCGTTAAAAAGAAGTGATATTTTAATCAGGATGAAGTTGCTTTTTTTATAGCTTTTGTTGTTTTGAGTTTTTCTGGCACAATTCGAAATTGACATGTTCGCAAACAATGCGTCGCGTTTCATCCAAGCGTAAAAATATAACATACAAAATTGGTATCAAAAGATGCGGGAGGAGTTACTCTTTCAGAATATGTATTAAAGAATTGGGGTTTATGATTTTTTTTTTTCTTTTTGTTGACATTTTTCTAGGTGTAAATTTTTTTCTGACTCACTCTGTAAAGTAGAAACGCAATGGATTTTAGTTTTATATGTTACTTATACAATGTCTCTGCAGCCAATAATATTGTGTTTTTCTAGATTATAATACCAATAGTTACTAAATTACCGTGTAAGTCTGTCCATACTTGTTGAAGTCCAGCTTGCTCTAAGACTACCTTCAATGTCAGCAGTTGATCCACTTCTCCATGTTCTTCCTTCCACTTACAGAATAGAGCATAAAATTGCTCATTTGTATTTTCCTCGTGACCTTTATCAAGTCCCAATGCGCGGAGAGTCTGTCGAAATTTCTCTATATTTTCATCCGCATCAAGATCAATACGTACCATGGTCCATATGTCAAAGTAAGACACTGTACCTGCAAAGACAAGAACAATCGAATGATAAATGAGTGGTGCATCAAGTGCAGATGCGATTTTTTTTTCCTTTAATTTCAAAGGTCCTTCAAAGTATAACGGCGAACGTACACTGTTAAAGATATCTGTATTTTTGTTTTACGGCAATTGTGCTGTAACACGTGATGTCTATCTATACGTCAAACCACCGAATTCGGAGAGGACATTTTTTTGACAGAGTTGGCACCCCATTTTTGGTTAATGGTTTTTTAAAAAAATCAAATTAACTGTATCTTCTGGGGTTTTCCGTTTTTAAACAATCCCATTTCAGTAGTCAATTCTGATTGAAAAAGCAAGCCTAATGATTGCTAATTATAAAGATGCGCAGGCTCAAAATCGGAATTAAAAAATGAGACAGTAATTTTTCCCCCCAAATGCCAGATATCAACGGTGTCGATTTGTTTTGGCGATTGGGGGGGGGGGGGAATGATCGTCGATATTTCCTCTTTTCCTCAATGTGACACATATATGATCGCTTGTATACACACATGCATATAAATATGGGGAAAAAAAATTATAGTATAATGCGAGCGCGAAGCGCGAGCTGAAAATTTTCTCATTAATAGTGACTTAAAGTGGGGCAGTGTAGCATAATTTGAGCGCGAAACGAGGGAGGGGCTTTAACTGGTTTGTTAAAGGGGGACCATAAATGACTATAGATAAAACACACATGCATGCAAGTGAGTAGGCTATCTACTATACATACTTTCAAATTCATTATGCGAGCGCGAAGCGCGAGCTGAAAATTTTCTCAATATTAGTGACATGAAATGGGACATATATTGTAGTATAATGCAAACGCGAAACGAGAAAGGAGCTTTATCTGGTTTATTAAAGGGGACCATCATGATGAAATGTCTATAGATAAATACACACATGCACATTATTATGCATATGAGTACTAGTATATCGTTGGATAATAGGGCTGTAATGCGAGCGCGAAGCGCGAGCTTAAAATTTTCACAATAATATTGAACTGAAACATGGTATTTGTAGCATTACATGACTATAAACGCGAAATTGATGGAGGGCTAGGGGGCTTTAACTGGTGATTAGAAGACAAACGCAAATCTATATAAATATGGAAGAATTCCAGTTAGGGCAATATTGTGCGAGCGCATAGCGCGAGCTGAAATTTTTCTCGATGATAATGACCTGATGAAACAAAATACTTGCAGCCTCATTAGAGTACGAAAAGTGGAGGGAGTTGGTGTTTTAAACGTACCATCGTGACGTTAATACAAGCATAAAAGATGAACAAAGACAAGTGCAGTTTGTACTATCTTATATTATGCGAGTGCGAAGCGCGAGCTGAAAAATTTTCAGGCAATTTTAACCGTTAAATCGAGAGCAAAGTAGCGACTAATTTAAAAAGAGGGCATTTAGCCCCCGGAGAATAGTGGAAGTGCATTATATAATCAATTGGTCCGAGTCCAAAAATGTAACCTTGTCGATGAAGAGCCGAGATAAGTGCTACAGACTCCTCAATATTCATTAATTTTAACAAAACCGCCATCGTGGATTTTTGAGGGGAAATACTTATGCCTTCAGTTTCATTATCGAGGCAACTGTCCCCTATGTACCCTGGGATCGGTACCCCTGATTATCATCGATTTGAATGTTTGTTTGTTTGGTAATTGTGAATAGTGAAATATCTGAGCTTCCATTATCCATGTTATCTGCACTGTGTATTGTGTATTATACATGACTACTAAAGTATATCAGGCACACACGAGGAACTTAACGAAAGAGTGAAAAAATTTGGGATTTATGGATGTCAGAAATATGCATTTAAGACTGCAAAATATTATTATAATGTCATAAAGGTGTTTTATATGATAACAAATTTGTAATAGATAGATTTATATGCACATAATATGATATTTTTTATTTTCTTGATATCAAAATATTGGGGGGATGATTGTACACACCACCCCCCCCCCCCCCCCCCCCACAATCGACACCCATGCCAGATATGGACAATTTTTAGAAGTAAATTGTGTATTTCAATAATACATTTTTCTCTTGTAGGTTGCTCTAACAGTGCCCAATAGCTTGCCATGGTAGATTTTATATTACAGTACCAATAAAAAGAAATATTTTTATGGTGCACAGAAGGCCAATTTTTGAAAGTGTACCCTGATCATAAAACAACCCTTATCCTCAAACTCATTATGTAATTCATACCATAATAGAAGTTCCTATCCACCGGTTTACACTTGCTATTCTCCAGGGCGCGGCTGAGCAATACAAAAGGGCTCTCATCAAAGGCTCCCTTCTTCCACTCTCTCAGTGTATCTAGGGGGTTTTGAACGGCGGCTTCCTTTCCTGTTTTGTCATCCTGATCCATCTTTTTTCCTTGGAAAAGTTTGCAAAGAAACTGTTGTATCTTGTCGGGGTTGCCAATGTCATCCAAGATATGCTGCAACGTACTTTCTGAAACCGTGGAGATAATGTCTTTCCTGTGGTCTTTATATAAGAAGAAGGGGCATAACATATCAGATTTATTATTTATGAAATGGGTAAAAATTTGATATAATGGCCTTTAAAGATATCCAGAATAAAACAAAAAGTTATATAAGGAAGGGAAGTCAAACAATGAGTCCAACTTAACACTAATTCTCTTTGAATCTGCTTTGAAACCATCGCAAATGACTGGCTTCGTTCGCATAAAGAGAGTAATATAAGACTTTAATTGTAGCGAGCACGTGATATTGACTTTGTGCCTTGTTGAGGGCCATATATCATGCCACACATATGAATAGATTTTTAACTTGTAATTTATTTTTCAATGGACAATAACTATGATTTTTCATTATTCTTTGTAAAAACACAATGAAGATCGGTGCAACAGACCTAACAATCGTGACCAGACTACTTCACAATCAGCTCTCTCAAGCGCATCTCTCAAAATCTTAGCTTGATCTCCTCTGTTGTGTTTCTCCTTCCATTGACACATAGCTTCATAAACATGTTGTGGAGAGAGATCATCTTTTCCATCAGTTTGCTCTATTTCCAGTTCACATAGTATGTTTTGAATCTTCGACAATTCAGTTCCATTCATGTGAAAGAGCAGTGATCTTAGGTCATAAAATGACAAAACACCTACCAGGAAATAAATTAGGTTTAGGGAATTAGATCGTAGATACATTATAATAATTAAATCATACGAGTTTAAAGTTTGTGCTCAATCGATCAAATAAATTAGGCACTGAAAAAAAATAACTAAATTATATATTTAGTGGTTAACAGTTGCTCTATTGTATAGATACGTAATAAAATATTCATTTTTCTGCATTTATTTGGTAAAAAATTAACCTATGATTCTTAGCAATTGCGGTGTCAATTATAGGGACATGAATGATGACCGAAAATAGCAATATGAGCGCTCACCATCGAGAAATGTCTTAGCAATATGATCGTTTCCAGCTTTCTCCAGAGCAAGACTAATCAAGACATTAGGGTTTTCATTGAGCGGTCCCTCAATCCATGCTCTCAACTCTTTCATGGCTACGAGAACGAAATGGTCGACATCCTCCGGAACATCAGGGTTGAAGTGATAATCTGGAATCAGCTTGGATAAAAACTGCTGAATACGTTTGACCGTGTCCAAGTCCCGTAATATTTGTTCCAATATGCCTTCAGATATTTTAGCTGCATTATCCTGACGTTTTTCTGTATCAAAGTAAAGGATATCTACATTATAAAAAATTGTGTAAACTTCTTTATAATTGTGATTACAAAGAAATTGTATATAATGTAATAATTTCCGCGCTATAGATACGATAAAAAAATAAATAAAAACATGCAAAGTATTTAAGTTCAAATATTACCGTATATATTCTGCCATCTGTTAATAAGTTGTCGACTTTCTAAAACGTCTCTAAACTTCTGTGCTTGTTCGAGTGGCTTGGTTTCTTTCCATTGACATAAAGCATCATACACGTCTTTCCTTGTGCTTTTTTCATTGGTACTCGGCCAATCGAGCTCGGAGAGAGTAGCGCGCACCTTCTCCATATCCTCACCCGGAGTTTCATAAGCCAGTGACCAGAGTTCGTAGAAGGAAACAGTACCTATATTTATTAAAGTAAGCATGTGATTTTTATTTGAGGTTTTGACATTTTATCTAACAAACATTAATCGGATTTTTTTCAATAGGTGATTTTTTTTTTTGCAAAATGAGAAAACAACTTTTATAATGTTTCAAGTTTAAGGAGGGGGTTAATTGTAAAAGATTGCTCAACATACCTTGCACATGAACCTTTATTTCCTCTACCATTGGTGTCATCTCCTCCCCATGCTCCTCGTCATCTGTGTGATAATATTTATATCTTTACATCTAAACGCTATGAAACTGATACAGCAATGGACTATCTGTTTAAGGCATTTTACTTTCAATTTTAAACGATAACTTTTTTCGAAAGCTTTGCATTAAATGTATTTCCAAACTCTTTTAAAGCATATAGAAACTGCAACACACAAACATAGAATTTAAAAATAGGACTAAAACATCTTGCAACCTAAATATGTTTGTTCCATCATTACATGATTAACTTTCTATAAAATACAAAATGTCATGAGAGTTGTTCTTACTTCTAGAATGACGATGTTTCCGCCATAGAAAGATAACTGATACGGTTACTGCAATCACCACGATGAAAACAATGGGCACCACTGTACAATAAATAATTATAAATCACAATGTAAACTGACTCTACTTTAATCGATGGTTACAATTGATTCATTGATAATGATTATCAGCAATAACACATCAATTAAATATTGAAAAGGACAATGGCCTCTCTTTTATATTCAATAAAAAAAAAATAATAATAAAAAAAAAAAAATAATAAAAAAAAAAAAAAAAATCAGTGAAATTATGATAATGGTTAGAAGTGGTTTAGATTTAAACAATTTAATACACCGTTTGAAATCGAAAATAATTATGAATGTATAAAAACGTATAATGTCCAGAGCAGACCAATTTTTGCAGGACTAGGACCGTTGGGTGAAGTAGTTGTCCAAGAACTCTTGCTAGCTTGCGATGGAGTAAATGTCCTATCATGTGGTTTTTTTGAAGGCATGGTAGGACCGTGAAGGTATACTGTGGCAGTTCGTTGGTCTTCTGATCCAGGAATATCTGACGCAACACATACGTAAGGTATCTCACTGGGTGATCCTGTGATGGTTATTGATTTGTTCTTTGTACCGTCTTCGTTTGTCCACTTATTACTTCCTATGTTGGAGATCTTTAGAGAGTTGTGTAGAAAGAACAGGTCTAGGTCTGGATAGTATCTCGACACTATGCATGATATGTTAGTTGAAGCATTGGTAAGTTTGTCACATATTTGTCTTGAAGTAGAGTTTGTCAGCATGCATTCCCTGATGAGTGGAAATGGTTCAGTCGGAGGAGCTTCAATATAATAGAAAGATATAGATTAAAAAATATTAAAGATACAATTCTGGAAATTAAACATTGTCAATACTGTAAACTTTAACAATTTACATAATTTTAATTTTGATAAATCAATGGACAATATAAATTATCTAAACGTAGTGTTCTCCCAAAAGCGACGATAAATATTATTAAACGAAAATATAAAATGTCTTAAACAAGATACTCTAAAATAATTTGCTGACAAAGACGAAATGTGTCTATGTTAGAAAATATTTAAATGCTTGTAATTGGATATATATTAGATTAATACATTTAGAAACTGTTTATATTATTGCGCTATATAATTGTATTAAAAATTGAGGGAATCTTACCAAATATCTGTACATCAGTGAAGTTGTGAATCAGTATCCCCAGGTAGTTAGAGATCCTGCAGATGTATCGGCCTTGGTCTGCTACCTGAACGTCTTCCACGATCAGAGAGAAATCACCATCCATCGAACAAGCATTGTCAGTCATACACGAACCTGAACGAACGCTCCCCTCAATCCATGTGATTAGATCGATTGCCTCTTCTAGATCTTTCCCTTTTTTCCAGTAGACAGCTATAGGGGCTCCATAAAACTGGCATTTTAGAACCACTGTGTTTCCTCGTTGGACTGTTTTGTGCACATCGGTGTACACGACGCTATCTGGGATAATGACATCTCCTGCAGCATCTGTAATCATGTTTAACACAATATCGATATACTTTAGAACTTTCTTCTTACATGATTTCTGTTGTTAATTCTTCTTATTTAATAAGGACCATCGATATTATGCCTATATGCCATTATACATGTTATATCATGTACATTAGGAGAAAGGCTTATAATATATATAATTAACTATACATACTTTTTGGTTCCAAATTTGTAATTGATTACGATGTTTTGCTACCCAATGATTTATATTGCAATATATTTTCCTTAGAAAACCCATTTTGATATGAACTCATTAATTAATTTATATTATTATTTTAATGCGCCGTTTCCTTATATTTTGAAGAAAATTTTTATTCGGAATCGTCTTGTGTCATTATCTTGCAATTTAAAGTTCATGTTTCTAAATATTTATTCCTAGGATTTTAATTTCATTATCAATCTGCTATCACGATTACTCTTATGTCACATTGAGGATATTTTTTGTTATTGTTTAACATGTATAATTGTAATAATTGTATGTATATATAGCAAATTATGTTATGTTTGTAGAATTATCACTTTCATGACTATTTGACCAGTTTGCTGCTAAGTTTATACATACAAAACTTATTCGATTAAATTCAATACAATGAATGCTATGAATATACGGTTCTCTCTTATCTCTCCCTCTCTCTCTCTCTCTCTCTCTCTCTCTCTCTCTCCCTCTCTCTCTCTCTCTCTCTTTGTGGTGTGTAGGTTTGAAGCTAGATTGAAAGTACCATGATCACCAAACCTTTGTAGGCCTACATAGTCAACAACAAAAAAAAAACCGTTGGTATTTTAAACAACTAAAAGTGTCGTTTAAGCCGGTCACTCTAACAACTTCTGTTTTAAATCTTGAATGACGTTGTTTTTGTTTTTGTTTTAACTTTTTAACAACGGAAGTTACATATTTAATTCGAAGCCTGATTTTCAACGGCGGCTGTTTAAAATTTCACCAATGTTGTTGTTTTTTTTAATTTATTTAAACAGAAGTTGTTAGAGTGACCGGTTTAAACAACACTTTTATTTGTTTAAAATATCTTAAACAGTATTTTTACAGTGTATGTCCTAATTACCGATGGTATAGGTGTTTCCACCAAGTCTTTTATCACAATACATAACAAGCTTACTGCAGGGTTATGATTCAAATGGAAATGAATTTGTGTGGCCATGAAATACTGTTGCTTAACATTGTTATGTGAATAAGTACATGTACATATGACATTGACAAAGGCGTGTCTCCACAATCGATCCACTATAGCGTCTACAGACGAAGGCTACTTTGACACGTTTCCTGCATAGTAAGTCTCAAAATAACACAGTTATAATGTAAGACATACATGTAATAATGATTTAAATGTGCATTGGCGTTACCTAATATGAAGCTTGCAATCAAAATAAAGATTGCACCTTCCCAGAGAAAACGTCCTTTCCAGTGATCATCCATTTTAGGTCACGTGGTATAGCGGTAAAGTTAATATTAACTAGTAAAATGTCAAAGGTTTCCATAGTGATTGCTCGGGTGCTTACTCTGTATGACGTCATTTACAAGCTTGTTCTATTTTGCAGTTAATATTATGATTATGAATATTTACTTTAGATATCGAGAAAGCTATACGCAGTAAAGTAAGCAACCATGTCATTCTGATCCAACAATGTCGTATAATATTTGTCCACCTTAATGCAAATATTGTATCCACTAGTCTCTTCAAGATTCATTATACAATAAAGGGTATCATTTTCTTTTAAGATTCCTGTTTTGCGGAATTAGATGAGTCTCCTCGCAGATTAATCTATTGAAATGCATATTTTCATTCACTGTGTCACGAAATATAGCCTTCACTCTGATAAAAAAAAAATATAATAATAATAATATTAAAAAAACTCACTCGCTTAGCAATTTCTATTCCGCTAACTTTCTTTTCAGGTAAACAGGTTCATTTCAATAACTTATGTCACTAGACACGCCAAAAGAATTTTCTTACACAAGAAAGAGAAACATTTATATATCATATATAAACACAACACAAAAAGAAAGTTCCCCCTATTTCAGATATTAATAATTTTTGAACCAGGAGGAATTTGAAAAATCTAATTACATGTCCATGTAGGGAATTTAATTAACTACAATGGGAACGATTTTTAGGATAAATCATTGAGCCATGCTTCAGTGAGCAATGGTTGAATGCAAAAATGTCATTTTTTGAAGTTCGCAAGCCTAAAATGGCAACTTTGATTTAATGATAACGGACCCATTTTCATATTTTACGCATTTTACACGTCAGAATGTATGCAAAACGTGCTTCCCAATATACGGAAACGAAATTTGCGTCAAATTTTACGGTTACCTGTTTTGGGAGTGTATGCAACCAATATCCATTCATTCATGGTTGAATGAACCCATCAAACAACCAAAAAATAGGCCATTTTAGAATTACGAAACTGCATTGCAGTAGTTTTATGCACTAGAAAGCATCTCAATAACATTTTTGGGGTTGTATTTATATTTTTTGGGAACGTGTCAATGATCCTATAGCATTTATTTACAAATTCATGCTTCAGTGAGCACCTGAGACTGGAAAAGCCTTTTTCTCACGTACGGACCAAAATTCAAATTATTACTTTGATTTAATATAACAATTCTTTTCGGGGAGTACCTTTGATTTTATTTTCATAAAAATCCCAATGTTTCACGCCTCAGTGGGCACAAAATACAAAAAAAATCGTGAAAATAAGAAGAAAGTTTGGGGCTTCGTCAGGGTTCAGTGACTTTTCGAATACGTAATTTGAATAAAGATCATGTTACTTAGAGACAAGTTGAAGCTATGTGCAAAGTTAAGATAGATCTTACATGAATAAATAAGATCCATCCGTAAAACCGATAGTTCAGAGATAAATTTTTATTCAAAATAGTATTTTCATTTTGTACACCCATGCATTACACCCATTAGGAGAGAAATTACACTCATTTGAAAGTGATATTGATGGTCCATGTATTGGGAAACGTTATGAGATGCTTAGTCCTAGATAAACATCTAAAAAGACCAAAGTGGTCTTTCCTGCGACAGACCCCCCCCCCCCCATACTAAAGATGGTTCACTGCATAGCACGTTATTCAAGGGGCCCGTTTTCACTATATATATATATATATATATATATATATATATATATATATATATATATATATATATATATATATATATATATATATATATATAAACAAAAGTATATTTCAGAACAAAGTTTGAGATCTGACGCTAAACAGTATAGCCTTCTCACTTATAGTCTCATCAGGAACCTTTAAGGGGCCCTGGCGGGGGCCGCAGGAAAGTCGCACGGGAACCGTATTGCAAGAGGCCTGTCAATATTTTATTTGGAGGACTCACCGAAAAACACGGGCGGAGCCCGCTCGGATACAGTCAGAAACATGTACGGCTACCGGCAGAAACCCACTCGGGTCCCTTTGGTGACTCTACGGGTTTGCTACGGCCTACCGGGTTGAGAAAAACGCCGTGAAAATCGAGAGCACACACTCGATCTTCCCGGCTCCCCTACATTTAAAGCATAACTACTGGAAAATGTTCCGGTGTGCACATAAAATCGTAAGGGAGTCGGCCGCGTAAAGTTTAAAGTAACTTTTCCTACTCACCGTACGGACCCCGGAATAGAAACTTTTGGCCAAAGGAGGTATGACACAATAGTGGTCTCTATCCAAGCCACTCTGAGGGTAAATCTCGTGCGAAAAAAAAATTGGAACCGCACTGTAGAGAAATTATTAAAACGACTGATTCCCTCGCCGTACGGGTCCCCGGCCATGAACTGTGATCGAGGCATAAATAAATGCTATAGGATCATTGACACGTGCCCAGAAAATATAAATACAACCCCAAAAATATTATTGAGATGCTTTCTAGTGCATTAAATTACTGCAATGCAATTGCGTAATTCTAAAATGGCCTATTTTTTGGTTGTTTGATGGGTTCATTCAACCATGAACGAATGGATATTGGTTGCATACACTCCCAAAACAGGAATTCCTGCATACATTTTGACGTGTAAAATGTGTAAAATATGAAAATGGGTCCGTTATCATTGAATCAAAGTTACCATTTTAGGCTTGCGAACTTCAAAAAATGACATTTTTGCATTCAACCATTGCTCACTGAAGCATGACTTGATGATTTCTCCTAAAATTCGCTCCCATTGTTGCTAAATAAATTTCCTACATGGACATATAATTAGATTTTTCAGATTCCTCCTATTTCAGAAATTATGGATATCTGAAATAGGGGGAACTTTCTTTTTGTGTTGTGTTTATATATAAATATCATATATCATACGTTATATTCGATATTCTACATTAAAAACTAAAAACAAATAAAGGATTAAATTTGTATTGACATAGATATATCACTCACGAGAGCGTTAGTCTGAAGTTCAATTGCGTTCTGCAGCTGTACTGGGTGTATCAAAAAAAGGAAACCCAAGTTTGATCATCGATAATTTCAGAAATTTTACAGTTACATTCTAATGATACTTCTCTCAGCTCAAATATATCACACATCATTTAACCCTGTTGTTCTGAAAATATCTCGCAAAATTGTAATTGGTTCACTTTCATGTTCCTTGAAATGGGTTGTTTGAATGTGTCTAAACATGATTAGCAATTCTAAGTAAAGCATTAATTAACTTTAAGTAAAAATGGCCTACTTATTTAGTCCTTCAAGTTTACCATCCAGGTGATTTCATCATTTTACAGCTTACGACAGCCCAGAGAACCTTTAGTTCAATGTTATAATGGATAATGGAAGAAGCATTAAAGTGCACCAATTACAATTTTGCGCGAAATATTTAGAACAATTGCGTTCAGTGATGGTTCACATTGGTGAGCTGAGAGAAGTATCATTAGAATGGCAATGAGTTGCACTTGTCAGTAATATAAATTTCATAATTACCACTGTAATATTTTTGAAATTATCGATGATCAAACATAGGTTTTTATTTTTTTTATATACAACTTTTGATATAAATTATGTCGCCTTATTACGTAATCATTTTTAAAATGAAAAGTGCAAATCTTTTTAACAAATTTATTGATCAAATTTTTGGTATAAAGTAAGCCAAAAGTAGAACAAACTTCTGCATATGCCTATGTATTCATGCGCAAATATATTTAGGATTATTGAATCAATGACACTGAGGTTCGGTTTTGTGCTTTCCGCCTTGATTACTAATCGCAGACCCTAACCCATATCAACTTTACTTGGTAAGAGAGTCGCCAGAGGTTACTTTTGCGAGAAAAATAATATGAAACTTCATACCTAATTTACCAAATACAAACCAGATACAAATAAAACTCTCTAAAATAAATGATTTTAATGTTGACTGGAGACGACCAAAATGGTAATAATATATCAGGTAATATAATATTTATTGGTCATCATTGAAAGTTGCTACATATTGATAACAGAGTAAACATATAAACATCATAAATGCGCGGTTCATTGCCATTATCAACATGTAATACACCTTATCTCACGACTAGAACCATTTATTTATAAATGTCCCGTGACATATTTATATATACCAACTACGCACCGACCTCTGACATTATCTAGTTAATATTTGATATCTATATCTCGCTAAGAGCACTATTTATATATGAGACATCACGTGACTAAAATGGCGGCTCTCAGAAGTGGACTGCTCCTCATTGAAGGTGTAAGCTTCATTTTGCTTGCATGCTCAATTTCAGGTAATACCGACATCAATTCATATTTGTTTTTTTTTTAAAGACTAAGTTCTTTTTATTATTTGCCAGTACTATCGACAGTTATATTACATGCATTATTACGTGGATAAAAATAACATTCGCAAAAACAATATAATTTATGATATGGTGTGGTCACAACTGATCGTAGGCTACGTGTGTCGAGTAACACTAACCCGCTGCTAAAGTGTAACTCGACCGCCAAAGTGACTAAAAAGTGGTAAAATTGTTTTTAATGAACGACTTTCATCTCTCGCACCTTAAGCATCGGCATTTACTTTTTTTTAGCAAAATAATTCTAAATATCCAGGAAAGTTTATTAATTTTATATGTAAAACTCTTGGTATCTGAGAGTATGAAAAAAAAACTCATTCATTATAGCTGCCTTGATCAGTACTACATGTTAGGCCTTGCATCTTATATTGAAATTGCTATAAAATTTTAAAATTACCCGAAATTACAGGGGGAAGGGGGCGGTAAAAAAATTTCAACCGGATTATGATTAAAATTAATTAAAATTAAGCTATTTCAATACATTTTGCGTAGTTTTTCGAATAATACAATATAATATAACAATTTAATATAATAACAATATGATATGATAATAATGATGTATCTTTAATCGTTAAATTTCCATTATAGTTACCGGCCGAGTTTATACTCCCCCCCCCCCCCCACCCCACCCATTCCCTTACTCATGCGGGATACAGCGACGGATCTAGGGGTTAGACGACTTTTGGAAACCGTAAACCTTTACTCTAAATGTTAAAATAAGAATTTTAAAAAAATCGGGTCGCCCCCCCCCCCTATTTTCACATTTTTTATCCGCCCGCTGAGATATAGCCTAGATATAGATATCACTTTATTAAAGTTATAAACATGCATGATTGAGTTTTAAAAAAAAAAAAAAGAAAAGAAAAAAAGAGAGAGAAGAAAAAAAAATTCGGGCTGCCCATCCCCCTATTTTCACATTTTTTATCGGCCGCTGAGATATAAATATATATATATTTTTCAACTCGACCGCCCTGCCCCTCCCCAGCTATTGTGTAGCTAGGCCAGTTTGTGCACAGTTCCCCCACCCCCTCCGGGCGACATATCCAGTGATTGGAAATAGAAGGGGGAATACAACAAATTTGAAAATAAAAGGGAGCACAGAAGGCAATTTTCTAAGATATGATTGTATTAAAGATATAATTGTATTAAAGTTATAAAAATGCATGATCGAGTTGTAATTCTGGAAAAAAAAATTTTTTTAGTAGGCCTAGAGGGGACATGTGCCCCTTGCGCCACCCCTGGGTTCGCCATCGTTCCCCTGTGCCCTCTAACATGTCTAATACGTTTTCCTCCCTTTTCTGACGACTTATATTATCGACATATCAAACTTTGGATCTCTTGTGAAACAAGTCTAATTTACAACTCTTTTTTTTTTCAGGAACTTTGCAGCTCCGCTAAAGGGGCCGTCACACTTAGGAAGTTCTATAACATCCTTCACTTCACTTCACTGGCTACCAGTTCGACAAAGAATCACTTTTAAGATACTAATGATAGTCTTCAAAGCACTGAATGGTCAAGCCCCCAAATATGTGACAGAATTGTTGAATTTGTCAGCTGAAAGCCATGGTCATAATTTAAGTAGCAAACAAGACAAGTTCCTGCTACAGATGCCCTCACATAAAACAAAAATAACCCTAGGAGACCGTTCATTCTTATGTGCAGCCCCTAAATTGTGGAATGGACTGCCACTGGAAATAAGGAAAACCTCATCACTTTAGAATTTCAAATCAAAATTGGAAACTCATCTGTTCATTTAGAATATCTTGGCAACTAGAGCTCTTGCAGCGCATTGAAATATATCTACATAAACATTGCGCTTTATAAATGAATATTATTATTTATTATTTTCCTTGCCCGTTCTTTAAAAAATTGCTGAACGGGCTTTGGTCGGGTTGGAACTTATAAGTTTGAAAGATAATTTCTTGAATACGATACTACGCAGTTCATAAATAGTCCTCGTTACGTCAATTTCGTCTTTATCGCGTCCGCAATACGCTGTTATCCCGTTCAGACCGAGTAAACCGTTCGTTCACTCTATACCGTTCATAGCACGTCCAAACCGTCACTAAAAGTGTCCATACTCAGCATGATTAAAGTAAGGGACCATGTTCGTAGTACGTCCTTCTCGTTCAAAGTAAGTCCTTCCCGTTTTAGGAACGTTGTCACTACTTTTAATTTTAGAACTTGAAGCCAGTACGATTTTTTTTGAACATTTTCAAAAAAATCGGACTGCCTTTCCGTTCTCTCCGTTCGGGCCCATTTACCAAGTTTGTAAACAAATTGTAAACAGTCTGTACTAGATCGTAAAAGGTTTGCACTACGTTCAGTCCGTGTGTAAACAGATTGAGCCCGTTCACTAAGAACTACCAAGAACATAGTGAGAACTAGTTCAGTGTGACGGGGATTTTGGCATGCCGTTTTGTTTAAAGCCCGTGTTATAAAGTCCTAAGCAGATTGAAATAGGTCTCAAGTACGTCCACTCCGTGTGTACATAGATTGAGCCCGTTCTGCAATAATTTCAATAACATGGTAAGAAATCGTTCAGAGTAAAAGTAGTATAAGCGAACAGATCAGCTGTTTTAATTGCCACTCATTATTTGTTACACTTAGAGAAATCAAACAACTTTTTTTTTTAAATATGAAAAAACGGCCACAGGTCTAAAAAGAACGTGTACATTTGATCGAACTATTTCTGGATTAAGATGAAACAACGTTCGTATACAGTGCTCAATACGTCCATCACGTCTTTGCCTCGTCTGCAGGCCGTTTGTATCTAGTTAACCCTATCAAGACCAAGGGGGGGGGGGGGGCACAATGTGCCCCACTACCGAACTTTCATACGCCATTCCTATACGCATGGATCTTTTACCATCAAACTTGGTGACTTTTCCTAAAATTTATTCACGAACATTTTGATACATATTTTGTGGGGGTATGATATTCCGTGTTGCCACGGCAACCACAAACTGGAATCCATGTTTCTCCATTTTTTGGTTATTTTCGATATCCATAGTTTTAAACAATATTATGGAGGTTTCTTTATTCAAATTGAATTGAAATAACATTCTAAACTGAACACCACTCTTATCCTTATGTTTTCAATACTTTTCATGTGAAAAATGGCGCGAAAACAATAGATATAATAGAAAATGTTGAAATATCCATTTTTTTCACACTTTATAATCTTTTAAATGAGTTTATCCCTTGAAATTTACAGAATATGATTATTTGTTATTGTATAACCACTTTGCATACCTAAACAGTGAAAATTAGTACCAAAACTATTTAAATTTAATTATTTTAGTTAATTAGCTAAAGCGCCCTCTAGTGGCGAAATTACATTTTCTCACTTCAGAGAATAAAGCGCCCCCATTTGGCAACTTTGAACATTATAAAAAGATAAATGAACAATGAATGAAACATAAAACATATTTGTACCAGTCTCCATCATCAAACTGTGGTTTTAGAAAGTCAAAATGATTTAATTCAAATTTTGTGCATTTTTCTATGTATTTCTTTATTAAACTGTATATAGCGCCCCCATATGGTGACCTTGAGAAATTTTTCTTGTACCAAGTTGTAGAGCTTGAGTTGCTCTATCGTCATGCCAAATATGAAAGTAATCGGTCAAATAATAAAAAAATATGGAGGGGGGCACGATGTTCCCCCCCCCCCCCCCTTGGGCTAATCAACCATCGAAATACCTTGGTCAAAATACCTTGGAAAAAAAAAGTATCCACGAAGCAGAGCCCGTCTGAAACAATCCAGACCCGTCCCTAGTTAGTGGCAACCCGTTCCTATTTAGTTCCAACTCGTTTCCAATGCGTTTCGCACCGACCTAAACTAGTTCTGGGTCATTTTTAATCCGTCAAAATCCGTTCTTACTCGTTTTTAGCTCGATCAAACGGCCTACGCATAGTTCTTACAGCGTCATTATCCGTAAATGCGCGCCCGTTCTGCTATAAAAACCTAACCCGTTTTTGCCAGACCTCATGCGTCTTCGTAGCTTGAAGCTCATAATGAATATGCAGTGCTCGTTTGTAAGACGTCCTAGCACATCTTTAGAACGATTGAAGTACGGCAATTTCGTTTGCAGTAGGTCTATATCGTTTCAGGTACGTTGCCATCCCGTTAAATGTTAGGACGAGATGGGGCCCGATTTTGTTTAAATCCGACCGAGCTAGTCCATGAAGTTCGTAAACAGATCGTAAGAAGAATTTACTACGTCCACTCAGTTTACACACAGACTATGCCCTTTCGGCAAAATTTGCAAGGACGTAGTAGGAACGAGCTCAGTGTGACGGGGGTATAACGTAGCTTGCGTTGCATGCAGGTTGCATCTAGCCGTCGTGGCTAGTTGCTGCGATTATTAAGATTGTGCAAAAATCGCCAGCGGTTATACCTGCTCCGTGTGTGTCTAAAAAAGAAAGTGCGACGTAGGCCTAGGCTTTTTCTAAAAATCCGTCGTAGAGAGTTGCACGTTGCACTTACAACCAGTTGTGACCATAATGTTATAATTTACTACATGCGCCTGTCACAAGTGATTGAAATGAATGCCTACTGTAAATTCAAAAGAATAATTATTTGATGTTTCAATTTTTTCAAAATTTCATTCCAAAAGGAACTAAATCGATGTAATTTTTTTTTTTTTTTAAGTTACAAAATGTATGGGCTTTACCTTTTGAAAATGCATACGGGTCGCCAAAATCTCGTCGACGCATCCCCTCCTACACACACACACACACACACACACACACACAGTGTGTTAAAAATGAAAAGAAAAAAAATCTTTTAAAATAAGTGTTTCTAATGAGAATATTCGAACTTATCCTAGAAAATGGTAATAATGTTATCTTTCATCTCATCAAAATATGAAAGGCATTCTTTGGCTCATTTTTCTAAAATTCAAGGTGTTTAAAAAAAAACGAGTTCTGAGTGGGACTATACGATCCATTTCAATGCTACCTTATTGTACGACCATATTGAAACCGGTACTCGAGTTCAATTCAGTTCAATAAAGAGGTATACGGGCCTGCGTTTTTTCAATGACAAAATCATGATATCCGCAAGTTCAATATACAGAGGATAATACAAAATATAACGAATTTTCACCTTAAAATTTTCACCTGGAGTCGGCCGTTGCAAGGTATTAATGGCTAAATGGGGCATCGACACTGAAGGAAGGCCAGTATGCGAATGCGGAGCGGAGGAGACCATGAGTCACCTTCTACAATGCCCTCTTCTCCCCTTCCCCTGCTCCCAGGCTGGTCTTGCTTCTCTTTCGCCAAATGGGATCGCCTGCGTTCGGTACTTGTTGGGTAGAGTCTAATTCGGATTCCCCTAAGAATCAAAATAATATACAATGCATACTATGACCTTTAAAATGTAATCAGGTATAATTACGAATCAAACAGAAGAATAGGAGAAAGGACTCGAGAAGAAGAAGACCTTAAAATAATCATGAAAAATCTTGGCTATTTGGTGTTCATTTGAAGTATATCCCATGACATGATATACATATGTCCAAAACATTTAAAACTAATAATAATAATAATAATAACATATTCTTAAATAGCACCCTTCCAAATAAATTTACTCAAGGCCCTTCACACACATACATACACAACAGTAAGAAAGGTGAGCATATTATTGATAAGTGATTTAAAATTCTTAGGAAACTATAAGTACATCTCAAACTTGCAATTTTAACGGTCCATATAACTGGCATTCAATGGTGTAAAATCATTACAGGAATCTAGCCAGATGTCAGCATACCGGGTGGAGTTGTCTACACCGATGTACACAAGAACCTTCAAAGAGGCAGCGATGCTGTCCTTCAATGCAGGTTCTACGGTGCACCTTAGCTGTCTACTGGAAGAAAGGGAACGACCCAGAACAAGCAACCAGTCTGATTACCTGGATGGATGACAAGATCTCGCCGGGTTCTTGTGCCGAGGACAACTCTTGTGAGATTGACGGGAATTTCTCTTTGGTCATCAGGGATGTTCAGATAGAAGACGCAGGACGATATATTTGTAGAGTTTCAAGCTACCTGGGGATCCTTATTCATAACTTTACAGACTTGAATGTATTTGGTAAGAAAGTAAAGCTGTGTCTCTTGAACGCATTATTTATTACAACGATTTATGAATCTATAATCATTTGGAGGCTCTTTGCTTGTACATAATAGGTTCATAATCTGCTACATAACATAATTCATGATGTTGTGTTTAGAGGGAGATCTATGCGAACTATAAATCTGAGTAAAAATTTTGAAGAATAACAATAAATTCTAATTTCCATTTTAATCTTGATTTTGATTTCCCCCTCCCCCAGTTTTCTGTTGTCCTTTCTTTATCTTTTATATTACAAGGTGTTATTTTCATTAAGAGTGTGTTATTTTCTTAAAGAACCCCCTAGTGAACCATACCCAGTCATCAAAGAGTGCAATGGTTCGTCTTCATCAGACGGTTGCGTCATTTTCTCACACAATCCGATAAACATCACCTGCTCAGCATTCGGCTTCTTCCCTGATATTGACCTCTTCTTCTTACAAGGCTCTGAGAAAGTCGTTATTGAAGACATCAAGGAATCGACAAATGATGAGGGAACGAAAAATAAATCAGTTTCTATCAGTGCACTACCCAGTGAAATACCGTATGTTTGTGTAGCATCCGATGTACCTGGAAACCTAAAAGAACGGGCGGTGAGAGTTTCCTTGACTTGGATTCAACATGACGATACAACTACGACTTCCATAGGCATGATAGGGTCTACATCAAAACCACCTAAGGAATTCAGTGCTGTGATTATTATTGGTACGCTCCCATTCGAAAAAGTAATTATGTATATACATGTATTGTTGACAATATATTAATTCTAAGTGATTTAGAGTGAAATAAAAGTATAAATAACCATCGATCGTGTATGATGATTACTATAATGTTCGCTAGTTAATCGAGAAAGAAAACGGATTTAAGAACACGTTTAAATTTTAATATTTAATGTGTGCATAGGTTACAGAATATTTTAAACTTCGCTTTTATAAAATTCGATAACAACTGTACCTCCAATGATTGGTTGGTGTAGAAATCTTTTGATATGATACAATACCATTCCTTAATTAATAATGAAGTGATATTTATTTCCCCTTCATACACTCTTTGTAGTCGTGTCCCTAGCAATTGCGACGGCTGTTGGAGTCTGCATTATCATCCTTTGTTACAGAAGGCGTCATCGGAGAACAGGTGAGATTTAATTTACAAGTGTCTATTAGATGCACAAAAATTATATTTGTTCCATCATGTTCATGTATATAAAGAGCTACCGGCTTTAAAAGATTACCTTTTGAACGTTCATTATTCAGTTGATATAATCGGGTGTGTTGATTTTCAGATTCTCTGGCACGAGCAAAAACAAAACGAAAATGGCATGTAAAAAAAAATGACAGCGATAATTATATGGTACAAATTCAAAGAAATTTTTTAAAAAGTTGTAATAAATATTTCCTTTGGATATTATCGACAAATCTATAGAAAATACGAAGACAATAACTTGAAAAATAAATATGCCTACGATCTGTAGGCCTATCAAATATTACGTGTAAGTGTTTTTATATATTTGTTTTTGATTGTATTGGTATTTACGGATTGTTTTATTTTGTTTCTTTACACAGAATTAAAGGATGAAGAGGATGTACATTTGATGGAAAAAGTATAAGAAGGTATAAAAAATAATAGTGAAAATAAAGATAGGTCTATCCATATGATTCATGTTTTACTTTATTTCCGAGATGACATCAAGAAGCAGCACTATACTCTTGTATACTAATAAATCGTTAAGTTGAAATGAATATCAGGTCATCCGTGAAAATATAATATTGACACTCGTTCTTAGTTTCATCAGCAGATAAATAAATTAGCCATAATAATAAACAATGTCAAAATATCGTAACTATGCTTACGTCATGCATGAAAATGTAGTTTTGTAAAGTTCTTCATATGCATCTGAAGAGTAAAGGTTTCCCCTGGTAATTACTGTGATCTGTTTTTCTTTCAGGAAAACTGTCATTTTACGAACTTTGGATAATGGTTTCTAAAGTTTCTAGAGCTGATATGGGGAAACTCTATGACACGATGATTGAGCTAAAAATAAATGGAATCAAAGATCGATTGACGCCATCAGATGCCTACCAACATCTGTGTCAGTGGAACGATGTTCATTTAGAGACTGATCAAGCAGGAATCCTAAAGTCAGCTTTGAACAAGGTCGATTTTGGCGAAGCTTGGGATAACATATATGGTAAATTTTCATTGCAATCATTCTTAATAGTTATCGCAAACCTGTTATGTGTGCAGACACATATCTGATATACTAAAAAATAAACATAATATACATGTATATCTTACATCTATTTTAACGCCATTATACAGTGCGTCCCAAATAAAAGTAAACCCAACTTTGAGTGCCTTGTATTAAAAATTGAATTACTTGTGTTTTATTTTATTTTTTTTATATCATGTCAATGAGTAATTCATATTCAGTGGTACCAGAATGATACTTGTATACTGCCATGGATTACTGAGCTCGAGTTTAAAAAAAACTTTGGTAATAATAATTTATACCAAGTTTTCTCAGAAGCGGCCCTGGCTTTCTGTTCATTCATTGTTTGTTTGAGGTCAGCCTTCCTGAATATATTTATAAGGGACAACGAATTCCTTGGACTATTAAGATGCAAGGGCTGCTTTTGCCCAAACTTGGTACAGGGCATTTTTACACTTGTTTTTAAACCCCAACTGCCTAGTCATCCGTCACAACACAGGTATATATAAGTTTGGTATCATTGAAAGGGATATGAGTTACTCTTTATCATGAAATAATTTCAAGGTGACACAAGCTATTAAATATAATATAAGGCTCTCAAAGTTTGATTTCCTTTTTTTTTTCTGGAACGCACTGTATACCATCATTCTTAGAAAATCTATGAACGTGTTTCTCCGAATTGTACTTTTAGTAGTAGGCTTAACTTCTTGATCGGTTTTTTTTTTTTCAGGTGTAAGGGGAGATTCAACCATTGAGATTCCTGAGTGCATTCTCGAGCACATATTACATTTGTATTATGGCTCATCGGAGACTCTGACAAGATCGACAAGTTCCTCTCTGAACTTATACCTGATCGGACTACCACCAATCCTGAAATCACCGAAGATATAGTCCTAAACACGCTTTTCCACGATCATCTGAATGAACTCAAGGTATGGATAAAAGGTTCTTTAGACACAAACCCATATGGTCTGCTGAGCCTCACTTTAGAGAATGTCGGATGCAGTCCCGTGGACAGGACATTTTTCAGTGGTGAGATTTTATGAGTTAATGACGAGGTATAATTATATAGTCTTGTTTTTAAGATGTAAGGCACCAAAATAAACATACCATTAAGGAAAATTTCAGAATGAAATGGAGTCAGAGTTAGTTAATGATGATTCTATTTTTTACTCTGCACTTATGATTTCATCCAAATCATCTTTCAGGCACTCATTATACCATCAGCAAAACACCTTTCATGAAATAATTATGTGACGTATAGGTTGTTTGGTTTCTTTATTGTACACATCACTCCAATTGGTTATCATGAATTATTTTTGAAAAATTACAATCTTCATATTTTCTCCCTTTGGTAGTTCCTAACCGGACCTTATCTCCTGACGAAATAAATAGCTATGTCAAGAGGTTGACAAAAAGACATTATGTGAAGCTAACAGGAAATGTGAATCTGACCGATGAAGAGATCGCAGCTGTCGTTAAAGAAAACAATACCAACTTGTTTGACACGTCGTCAATGATCCGTGATTGGCTAGAGCAAAACGACGGTACCCACATTGAGAAGAGATGCAAAATTGAACATGCAATCATTGGTATAGAACGGCAGGATAAAATAGGTATGTTATACATTTTGTTTTTAAAAAATGAAAAAATACTTTCTGAAACAAAGGTCGTGAAATAGATATTAGTAAAATCATTACAAATTTAAACTATTATGCTATCCTCAGAGAAACTTAGACACTCATCAAAAATAGTAAAATAGTAGTCAATTGCAATAAAAATAAGGGCCATTAAAAAAGGATATTAAACCTAAGGTATGTTTATTTTTTATGTATAAACCAAATCCAAATATACCAGACCCAAATCTTGGTTTCAATCAACTGATGGCAACAATAAAATAGGCGCCATTAAGAAATATGGCTATTTTTAGTAAAAAGTAGTGTATAGGGTTGAGATTTTATAAAGAGGCTGTGCTAAAGTTTCAGGTGTTGGGTTTAATAAAACTGTCATGTCATGAAGGTGATAGTCCTATGTACAAGGGTATTTCCGTTCCGGTTTATATATTCATGTTAGTCCAAGGAATGCAGAATCTGGGAAATGCGGTTAGTGAGTCTGAAGTGCAAAGAATTGCACAGTATCTCGAACCAACACAAATATCGGACACATTTGGTGCAGAAGGTGATGGCTTAGAGTTGATCAAAGCTTGGATAGAAGAGCAAAGGAATGTACATCCTCCTGTTGACTGTCGGCAAGCACTCCGTACAAAGCTGAAGTCTGCCGGAATGGAAGGTAAGGAAATGTTATGCAAGTAAGATCCACGTGTCTATTGGAAAGTGTATAGATAACATGATACTTCAATTAATGCACCTGCAGATACCTACCTGCTCCGTGCGTGTCCTAATTTATTTTTTTTTAAATCCACCGTGAAGAGGTGCACGACAAACCCACGATCAGTACTAGTTGTGACCACGGCAGTAGCCAGCATTTACAAAAATTTCCTTCAGAGAATAAAAGTAGATTAGGGTTTTCAGGCTATCGTTTATGATCACATCACTTATCCACAAATATTTAGAATAAAAATTCATGCCATGAAAATATTTACAAACACTTGTTAACCTTCATACTTTTTCATTTGATATTATTTAGATGTCATTCCATCCGAAAGCACTGACGTTATCTATGATGTTGAGCTTGTTGATATTGCATTTCGCCTCCTGATGACGGACGTCTACCCACTTGCTAGTATTCTTAACAGACCCGGTGATAAACTTAAATCATACAAAAGACAATTTATTGATGAATTCAAATTATCAAGAGGTACACTCGGGGTTTGGTCAAATTGAGTAAAAGTAAAGAGCGTGCAAGAAGTGAAGTATGTGATGCAATAGCACGGATATCTTGTTGGTCAGATATAGCTCGACTATTGAAGTATGATAAGTATGGTTCATTCCACGTTAGATAGTTTCACAATGTTCAGACAAATAGTGAAAGAAGAGAGCAGAACTAAATTTTAAAAGATCAAGATTATTATACGAAAGTCATTAGAAGAAATGTATAGTTTATTATGTGAACATGCTGTAGTTTGTCTAAAAGAATTAACAATTCATTTTGTAATAGTGATTGGATTAAATTTAGTTGGAAAAAATAGTTTTATCACTCAATATAACATCATTAGTACTTTTTTTTTTTTGTATCATTGTATCATTTTTGTATGGGAATATGATTAACATTTTACACATTGTGTAACATTGTGAACACCTACACATTGTGAACATCGGCTTTCAGGATACGAGATATCAGAGAGCGATGTTTATGCTGTCGGACTAGGAGACGGGTCTCAGGGAGAACAGTGCATCATGATTCGTGAGAGCCTTGGCATAAAGAGTGATGAAAAGTACACGTTAAATGTACTAAGATATTGGAAGACAATGGTTCACCCTACATTCTATAATCCTAGAACAGCTCTGGCTGATGCTGTCTTTTCAGTTCTTGGGAAGGAAAAGGCTCTACACATTCTATCAGGTAACAAAATATCAATGTCAAGTGCCAAGATGATACCCCTGGATATTCGCTTGTTTCGTTTTCATAGGCCTAATTGAAGAAACGTCTGACTCGTGGGTATACTTCATGTAACGTCGGTCTCGTGGGCTGTTTTACTCTGCCGTCGGTGTCGTGGGCCTTATTTGCGAATTTTCTGTCTCGTGGGTCATATTATTGTGGTGTCGGTCTCGTGGACCTGTTTGATCTAGTGTCGGTCTAATGGGTCTTTATTTCCTAGCGTCGGTCTAATAGGCCTTTTGTGTCTAGTGTCGGTCTTGTGGGTGTCGGTCTTGTGGGATGACCCCGTTTTTTTAATCATTGTACAATATAACTTAGGAATCATCCATGCTTGCAGGGTGTTATGGCTTGCGGGGATGACTCGATGTCAACATTAATAATTATCTCAATGATAATTAACATAACTATAATAATAATAATGGTGGCTTCTTCTAAAGCGCTCAAGTCCGTCGGGTGTGACGCTCATGGCGCTATTACGTACATGAGATATAATATATATTTATAAACATACAACATACATGAGAAATACATATTCATAAAGAAACAAGTACATGCTAGCCTAGCTATTGGGGGAGGAGACTGTGCGCATGTTATGCATACAAAATGTGGGTGAAGTAAATGACAAATATTATGTAAACAAATTGATATTTTGACAATTAAGTCAATGTCTTAGTCAACATATGAGATTTTGAACATTCAAAAAGTCAATTTGATAAAAATTTGAAGAATTTCTTTCGTCAGGTCACAATCGTCGCAGTAAGATACAGAGCGGAAATGTTATTCAATTCATATAGGTGAGCGGCGAAATCCCCAAAGAGGCTTATTTCTTGTACTTTAATGCACCCGACTGGATTAAAGCAACAAGATACCTTATTTT